>CAJDSM010000961.1:0-40050 GCA_903981925.1 Ostrea lurida | reverse complement strand
TGCTGTCCACTCCCCAGCATGACAAATGTGCAACACCAGCAAGACGTCTGAAAGCTGTGTTATGTCTGGACTGACTACAACTACTGAGGCAACCGGAATATGAACAATCTTAGTCAGGGAAACCTGGACTTCCTCATTCTTCCCGGGGCCCCCAAACGTCATAGGGACGGTCTCCTCACCAATGGTCAGTGCCTTGCTCAAGGTCCAGACGAGCGGTACAGAAATTCCATTCCTAGCCGCATCTGGTCCTACAACGGTGCTACGTACAGTTCTATGTCGAGCTCCATACCTCCCAAGGGAATCCTTGTGGGCAAATTATTCTCTCCCGCCTGTATAAGGGTAACATGCTGTTTGATGGGCGGCTTAAGGTCAAGCTCCTCGTAGACTTGAGTCGATGATACACTAACTTCTGCCCCTGTATCCACAACAGCCTGAAGCTCCACGCCCTTTACTATCATGTTAACGATAAAGCCTTTATATTAGTCGGGCGGATCAGCCGGATCTGTCCTATAGGCGACAGATACACCCAGGGGCCTACCACATGCCTGCAGGGCATGTCCTGTTGATCTACCTTGTTGGAGCTGTTACCACTCAGTCACTCTCCTCCAGAATTGCCCCCCCCCCCCCCCCGGACACTCCCCCTTTGGGGTCCCCCCTGCTCGGCTGGCTCCCGGAGCCAAAGCCTTGCAATTTTGGCACCGTGATATCCTCAGGTAGCATGAATTCCCTCCCGTTTATCCTTCGTAGGGAGCTTTAATGCTTCTCCTTCCACCCTATCACACAATCATTAAGTGGACCGTGTTCCTCCTCCCTTGGCGCCCCTCCGAATCTCACATGGACCTTGTCCCTCCCAGCTCGCCACATATTCAGTCGACCCTTCCCCATGCATCTGCCTGAACCCAGGATGTTAGTCCCTGGTACTAATGGGGAATGTTCTGGTGTAAGCATCCTCACCTCCCTCTGCGCGAACCCCTCACTGGGCTACAGTGGACTGGTCTTGGCTCCGCGCCTAGGTGGCTACGATGTAAGAGGGCAGCTTTCCTGGTTCTCTTTGGTCTTGCCTTCGTCTCCTGCCCTTTGTTCATCTTGTCCTTCCCCTGCAACTCTGGGCAATCTCTTTTGAAGTGGTCTGGGGCACCGCATTTGAAACAACCAGCAGGCTTCCGTTTGTTGCTAGGTGAGGGAGAGGAGGGTCTCCAAGGGAAAAGGGGCTCGGCCACGCAGCTCCCTTTCCATACCCACCGGGCGTTGACATACCTCCTGCATCTCCTGAGCTATTGCTGGGGGTGACCTTTCCTGCACCAATGTTCTCACATCCCTCCTATGGTTGGACGACTTGTTCCGTCGAGAAGGCTGGTACATGTAGTACTGCATCTGATCAATTGCCTACTCATCAGTTGGCCACCCAGGGCACATCGTTGGAAACCCACAGCCAGTCTCGCATACGTAAGCATATGCGAGACTGGCTGTGGGTT
Organism: Ostrea lurida; assembly: GCA_903981925.1. Classification (NCBI taxonomy): domain Eukaryota; kingdom Metazoa; phylum Mollusca; class Bivalvia; order Ostreida; family Ostreidae; genus Ostrea; species Ostrea lurida. The sequence goes on along the minus strand of CAJDSM010000961.1, from coordinate 38,575 downwards.
TCCGACGATGCCCAGGGCATAGAACCCTGCGTCCCTATCCTCAACACCGCACGTAGCACAAGCGAGGAACGGCATGGATATGAACGTTTAGCACCAATGTAAACGCATTTTTTATGTGACGACTTTCTGTGGGATTTTTTCTCCTATCGTTATATACTATCAACCTTAGGTAGTCATGCAGTCCCAATGTCGTGAATCAATTTCGATGCTTATTTGACTAACAAGTACACAATTAAGTATGTTTAACTATCATGTGTTCCGTTGCAACATCTCTTATGATGCAAAATACACATCATTGAATTAGTTCCCTTGTCTTGGCATGCTTCCATTTGCTTTCGCCTAAACATGGTAATAACAAAACTTATGGTCACCTTTGGAAAGTAAAAACGCTTTTTTTCGCCATCTTCATAACTAAAATCATTACCTTACATACCCGGTATATAGTTTGTCAATGTCAGTGCGATTTGTTACTTTATTGCCAAAACTTTCCCCTTTGAATAGACTGCCTCTCAACTTTCTGCCATGAAAAAGGGAGTGAGAATCTTGCGAGAAATTAACCTGATGACTTTAAGACGGTGACGACTTAATATCGATGTATGTTAGTGGTTCATATTTATCAAAAAAGCTATGTACTTGTATTTTACCATACTTTATGTACAGGATACTTTAAATCTTATTTTCAGGCTCTGCATAGAATGTGTTTACAGATCTCGCAATAAATTAGGAAGCCAGTGGGATTCACTACCCCGTCCAATTTCTGATTGGCTACACAAGAAAAGGGATCTGGACATTCAGTTGCTGATGTCACCAGATCTTGAATTTGACGAATTTGCATGGTCTTATTTTTACAAACCTTAGAGATTGAGTTCATATGTGCAGCTCAGACAATTTTCTATCCTCTTTGTCAGCAATACATGTTAGGGTTGTGCAATACACATGTAGCTGAAACTCCATTTTCTCTGTCTGAACTCATATTCTATGATCTTACATCAATTTTATCCTGTAAATCAAACTGCATTTCTAGTCTAACCAAATTATGAAATGAGTTTTATAAATTTTTATACATGTACATAATAATTATGTATAATATCTATCTGCATAAATTTTATGTAAATGTTTTAATTTTGTAAGTAATGTATTATTTTTATTAATATAAATACATGAAATATTTCTTATACGAAGTCCTAATTTATGTATAAACCTTGCATTCCTATGCTGCAATATTGTGATGAGATTTCCCTCACTGGGGGAGCAGAAGGGGATTACTAGTTTGGGCTCAGTCTGTCGATCCAGCAGTCCTTTTGTCCATCTGCCACAACTTAATTTTCCCAATTTTTTTCTTTTTCGTCATGCTTTGATTTAAGGTGGCCCACTACATCTGGGAAAAAGTTTCTCAAAACAGCACGATATGATTTTATTATGAAAGATATGATAATAAATAAGAATTATACATGTGAAAAAAGTTGAAAATATGAAATTTTAATACAAATAACATGAGTAAATGTGAACAAAAGTACCTGGCGGATTCGAATTCGGGACCTGCAGTTTACCAAACCGATGCTTTACCTACTGAGCTATAAAGTTATTCAGTTGAATGTATCGAAACAAGCTATTTCACAAAACTATTTAAATCGCCATCTTGTGACGTTGTGTTAAAAAGAGTAAAAGCTTTAGTGTAGTGGGCTACCTTAAGAAGCTGAAATGGTAATGTGTGGTTTACTACTGTATGTTTTATGGAGTGCCAAATTAACATAAACTAAAATAATCGAAGATATCTTTAATAATTATCTGAAGATTCACCTCAATTAAATTTTTGTGTACATTACTTGAAAATAAGAATTTCCAATCAAATCAAAATTAGATGTTAGATCTGCTCACATACATAAAAAATCATATGCTATAGCGAGTGATCAATCTCATAAATTCTATACAGAATACTAAAGAAAAGTTGGGTGAACACATCTGATCCAGGTGCCTAGGAGGAGTAAGCATCTCTTGTTGACTGGTCACACCTGCCATGAGCCCTTTATCTTGATCAGGTAAACTGAGTAATCCATAGTCAAAATCAGTGTACAAAAAACGGCCTAACAATTGGTATGAAACACGTCCAACAGCATTTGACCAAATGTCAGGTTGTATTGGAAAACTAGATCATTAAAATGACCATAGAATTTGAGAAATGCTGACTTCAGACATGACTACCCGGTATTGAAACACCTTCAACAACAACTTTTCTTGTAAATAGCCTACCTGAATCTCAAAACTGATCATATGCAGAACAAGGTCTTGTATATATTGAATTAGATGAGAGACATAAACACCATATGCAGGTGATAATGGAATATGTTGCTGCATAAAAATGGGAAGTTGACGATAAAGAACCATTTGTCATAATGTTGAGTTGTTATTGCAGTTAATGTCTGTTTTCAAATGTCAGAATATCTAAGTATGAATAAAATGTGGAAGACTTTGTGGTGTCTTTTATTTCAAGTTCAATGGGATGTATCAAATCTACCTATGAATGAAAATGATTATTAATAGATAAAATGGCATTGATATATCTTAAGCTAGGCCATACCTATAGATTTTTTCCTCTCCTGAAGAAGCTTTGGATTAAATTCTACCTTGTAAAAATATAAAAACAGGTCAGCTAACAAAGGAGCATAGTTTGTGCCAATGGGAATTCCAACAGACTGTATAGGAAGACTTGATCACCAATTATAAAGACTATGAAGACATCATCAATGAGGAACACCAGCATCATTTTAATGTTAACTTAGAGTACTTGTGCATAGAATCAGAGAGGTGTTTAACAAAGTAATTTTTTTTGTAAGATTAAGATTTGGTCTGTATCCTGCCTATGAGGCTCGGACAGATGAATGCAGGGTGGGGTGGGTTGTAGTAGCATCTAAACTTGAGGTGTCTGTGCATTTGGTAGATCTGAGGTTTAGTACCATCATCTGAAATTTATGTATTTGGTACTATTATCTGTCAAAATTTGTGCACTTCTAATCTCTGAAAACGGGTTTTCTTTCAGAGGGGGGGGGGTAACCCCTCGTTTCCACAGAAACTAGTGTACTCCAGGATGGAGCTAGTTTGGAAATTAAAGGGAGAGTCGCATTATCCTCAATATATAGGGCCTATATATGCGTGCGTGGAGCGGATCGCGTTGCGTAAAACCCGGAGAGATTACGTTTACAGTCACCGTTTTATTTTTAGTACGTAGTAGAGTGTTTCCGGTATGAAGTCAACGTTGACAAGCTCAGACAATCATTATTTTTTCCCCTGAGGATATCGCTTGTATCTTAGAAACAGAGGGTTTTAAACAATATAATTTTTCCCAAACATTGAAAATTTTTGTTAAGCACTTAGCTTTGGATTAGAATTTTATTGCAGTTCCCGCAAAATGTCTGTGAAAAATGTAGCGTTATTTTCTTCACTCGTGATTATTTTTGCGTACCTAGCAAAACTTTATGTTGATAAAACCTTTACCAGTGGAGAAAGAATCAACCACATTTTGTCAGGGCTTCTGAGAGCAGAGAAGAAAATCGATGCCCCTAGAACCCGCGTAGCTTTAGGGTTCGGGGGGTGCGAGGATTTGATAGTGGATGGAATGACATTTATAGACAAATTTAAACTGGAAGCCCCGGATAATCCTACACATTATGATTTTGTGACAACAAAGGATGAGGTGTCTCAACTGTTTGGTTACTTTTTTCAACATGGTGCTGCTGCAGAGTACGTGTATCTTTTGTACCTTATTTCACTTAAATTATGATTGCACAAGACCTATGAAGTTTGCAAAAGCATTCTGAATTACAGAAAAGTTTCCCCTTTAGCAAATTACTCCACCAAGTATCTCCCACTTTTGGCCAAGTTGCCCCCATCTGGAAAACCAGCTAGCCCATCTAAGAACCCAACTGAAAATAAACTTGCCTGTAAGCAACCAACTTGCTCTTGCCCAAAATTCCAACTACCCCATTGCCAATTTGTAATACTGTTATGAAAACGGTTTGTTTTTGTAGGAGGTTTGTCAGCAACAACACATTATTTAAAGAGATGACTGACACGGCATATTCCATGGCTGACCATAAATCCATCCTTGGAGGAAATGCTCCGGTCATGGCGAGGAGGATGGCCAATGAAGGAGCGGAGGTGCTGCTGGGAGCAAGGTTTACCAAAGAGCTCCGCCAAACTCTACCGGAAACTGTCAAAGGTTGGAGAGAAATTACGAAATTTTTTGATAAGTTGTACATTGTTTGATGTCCCGCTTGAGAATTTTTTACTCATAGGGAGACGTCACCATTGCCAGTGAAGGACTGCAAAATTTAGGCTTTTGCTCAGCGTTTATGGCCTTTGAGCAGGGACTGGGAGGGATCTTTATTGTGCCACACCTACTGTGACACGGGGCCTCGGTTTTTGCAGTCTCATCCGAAGGATTGCCCCATTTAGTTGCCTCTTATGACAAGCAAGGGGTACTGAGGACCTATTCTAACCTGGATCCCCATGGGGTTAAATTTCTTGGAAGTTTCTTAAATTTCCAATTGAATGTAACTACTTCGTATGTCATATCTAATCTCATTTAAATTGCAGTTGTTGGAGATGATTTGGATGTGAATGATATTCATCTGTTGCTGGAATATAAATCTGATGATAAATGGGGCAAATTTACCTCTCCAAGGGCCAATAGGTGTGTAGCATAATAATTATCATTTATAGTTTTGTAGCATCAGATTATTTGAATGGTTTAGAAACAAGAGGCCCACAGGCCTTAACGGTCACCTGAAGTTATCATACGCCCACAGGGATGTCTCATATTTTTATTCTACGAATGTTTTAATATCTTATCAATATATTGCAATATGATTCCTATCAATCATACACAAGAAGAGATTATCATTTCATTGCACTACGATGTGTTCAACGAATTTTTTAAATGACCAACCAATTGCTAACTATTTGTTCAGTGGAGCCTTGACCTTTGACCTTTTGACCTAGAATTCAAATTAAGAGATCTCCGCTCATGAGTAGCTATATTATTATGATCATAAGTGACTCTAGTAGAAAGGATAATGCTCTGGACCGGGAAACCATATATCTACGTTGAGTGTCCATGGCCACTCTGACCTTGTGCCCTTTTTGACCCCGAATTCAATAGGAAACCCTTTGTTCCAATGGGTAGACCTATGAATGCATGAATATATGGTGAACTCTAGGTGGACAAGGCTAACACTAAAAGTCTGGAACATTCCTGTCTACAGACGGATGGACAGACAAAGTTTGATTCCAGTTAACAACCTATAATATGATAAAAGGCTCCCTTTTCGTCATGTCCAATTATTCCATTTACTTTTCACTATTAATATCAATAGCTATGATAAAAGATGACTTTTCAAATGTTTTACATATAAACAGATATGTACCAAGTTTGCCGCCCCCCCCCCTCAGTCAGAACCCTCACCCCCGGGGATCAACCAAAAAATTTACAATTTTGTGTAAAGGCCTTCCTGCTGTAACATTATACTATGCATTTGGTTTCTTTTGCAAAACATGTGACGGCTTGTAAAGAAGAATATTTTTGAAAATTGGTCTACCTGTTTGGAATAGTTTTGCGCGCCCCCCAAGGCCTTTGGGGGTCAAGAGAACCTGGAATATATTTATAATTTAATGTCCCCTTGTCTCCAAAGAATGCCTGCGATGCCAAATTTGAAAAGAATGACAGGGGGTTGATCAAAGAAGAAGTTAAAAGATGTTCAATTTGTTAACACATCATTTCATCAATTGCCGATTTGGCCTCCACCGCATATATCAGAACCCCTATCCCTAGGAATCAATTTACAATTTTGATAAAAGGCTCCCTATTATTCATAAAAAATATCATTTAGTTTTTCACATTAAGATTCAATAGCAGTTAAGAAGATGCTTGTTCAAAATGTTTTATATATAAACACTATGTACCAAGTGTTGGTCCCGCGCCTGGGGTCAGAACGCACTAACCTCGGGGATCACAAATTTACGAATTTTGGTAGAAGCCTCCTGCTGCTACATTCACTAGTGCATTTGGTTTTCTCGTCAGACATGTGCAGTTTGTTAAGTTAAGAAGATTTTGAACAATTGGTGCAACTGTTTTGACAGTTTTTGCCCTATTCCCAGGCCCAGGGGTGCAAGAGACCTGAATTTACAATTTAGTGTCCCTTGTCCCAAAAGAATGCTTTTGATCTTATCCAATTTGAGAAAGAATTGAACTGGTGGCTTATCCAAGAAAGAAGTTTAAAAATGTTAATTGTTAACGGCACGATGGATGGTACGGAATCGAGCGCACACCGCACGACGACGGTTTCTGTATATGACTTTCAATTGCCAATAGGTCACCTGAGTTTACTCAAGGTGGACTCTAAAAAAGGTTACTGGTGATAAAGTAAATTTAGTACCAAATTATCATCAGTGACTGAACTTAAATCTTTTGCAGGATTTGTTAAGATATTTGATTACAGGTTGATTGTACAACAGTGACGAGAGCAATCCTTACATAGAAACTTAGAGGAAGCTGGAAAGGCTGAATACGAGACTTTTAAGCGTGCCGCCACTGGTAGTTGGAGGCTTGCCAAATTGCTGGACAACTTCGCCTTTTCAAGAAGGTATAAAGTTTTGAGAAGTTTTTTGCTCTCAGTTTCCACTAGCACCTCTGCAGAAAGCTTGATAATAGTCCACATATGATTATACAATATGCATACAGGATTTATGAATAGCATGCCAATGTGTACATAAGAAGCATTTTGAATTAATCAATTTTTTTTCAAAAAGTATTCTCTCTAATGGTAAGATAGATTATATGTATTGTTGTATTTAATCAAAATGATTGTTATAAAATTTTAGGTCATCTGAGTATAACTCGGTTGACTATTGCAATTGGTCCTTTCGTCCGTCGTCGTCCGTTCGTGCGTCGTTCCGTAACAATTGAACATTTTTAGACTGTTCTTCCTTTAAAACTACCAGTCCAAGTTCTTTCCAATTTGGTATGAAGCATCTTGGACAGGGGCACAGTAAAACTTGTAAATTTCAGGTTTCCTCTTGCACCCCTGGGGCTTGGGGCGGGGCAAAAATGCCCCAAAGTTGACAATTTTCAAAATCTATTTTCTTAACTAACACAGTGTCTAGAGAAACCAAAATGCATGACGTGATGTAGAGCGGAAGGCCTCTTCCAAAATGTGTAATTTGGTGTGCCCCGGGTGGGGTTGCTGACCCCAGGGCGGGGCCGAACGGTACAAGTGTTTATTTGGTAAACCATTTGAAAAAGCATCTTTCTTTAATGGGCTATTGATATTAATGTGAGCTAAATGGAATATTTAGAATGAATAGGGAGCCTTTTTATCAAAATGTAAATTCATGATCTAGGGTAAGGGGTTTTAGTATTAGGGTGGGGCCAAAAATGCGTCGGTTGATTGAAGAAGTGTTAATCAAATTGAACACTTTTTAACTTCTTTGATAACCCACAGTCCAATCTATTTCAGATTGTAATGAAGCATCTTTGGGACAAGGGCACATAAATTGGTAAATTCCAGGGTTCCTTGACCCGGGGTCCTTGGGCGCGGGCAAACACTGCCTCAAGAAGTGACCAAAATTTTCAAAATCTTTCTTCTTCTTAACAACCGACGTGTCTGAGAGAAACCAATATGCATAGTAATGTAAGAGGCAGGTAAGGCCTTTACCAAAATTGTAAAATTTGGTGACTGCCCGCGGGGCGGTTAGGTTCTGACCGCAGGGCGGGGGCGCCAAAACTTGGGGTACAATAGTGTTATATGTAAAACCCATTTGAAAGTAGCATTCTTTTTAAATTGCTATTGATATGTAAATGTGAAGCATAAATGGTATATTTGAATGAAATAGGGATCTTTTTATAAAATTGTGTAAATTTCAATGAAGTCCTAGGGTAGGGGTGTTTAGTCTAGGGTGGGGCCCAAATAATGGTCGTGATGAAATTATAGGTGTTAACAGTTGACAATTTTTTTAAACACTTCTTCTTGATAACCCACCAGTCCATTCTTTCAATGGGCTTGGTATGAAGCATTCTTTGGGACAAGGGGAACATATAATTTGTAAATTTTGTCAGGTGCTCTGCCCCTCGGGTCTTGGGGGCGGGGAAAGAAAGACTGCCCAAAAGTGACAATGTTGTCAAATACTCTTCTTCTTAACGAACGCACTGTTCTGAGAGAAACCAAATACAAGATAGTGATGTAACGTAGTGTCAGGAAGGCCTTTACCAAAATTGTAAATTTGGTTGGATTCCCGTGGGTTACGGGGTTCTGACCTCCAGGGGGTGGGGGGCACAAATCTTGGTACATAGTGTTTGATATGTATAACATTTGAAAGGATCTTATTTCAATGCTATTGATATTAAGTAAAGTAAATGAATATTTGGAATGAGAAGGGAGTTTATCATATTAATACCCCTGCAACAAGGATTGGGGGGGGGGGGGTGTTACTGGAATCAGGTTTGTCTTCCATCCATCTGTAGACAGGAATGTGTTTCCAGAAACTTTTTCCACATAGAGGTCAATCGCATATTCATGCATATGGTCTACCCATGGGATCAAAGGTTCCTATTGTATATTTGGGGTAAAAAACGTCGCAACAGGTCATAGAACACTGGAGCATCGAAGTAGCGATATTGTGTCTGGGCTCAAGAGCATTATCCATTCTGCTTAGAGTACACTATAGTCATTATCATGATGGACTATCCATGGACAGATATATGGGTGTCAAAAATCAAAGGTCAGTGCACTTGGACATCAAGTAGCAATCATGGTTTCCGGGTTCCAGAGCATTATCCTTTCTACTAGAGTCACTATATCATTACATTATACTACTCATGAGATGAAGATGTTCTTTATTGAATTTTCGGGTCAAAGGTCAAAGGTCAAGGCCAACTGGACATTAGAAGTGCAAATATGTTTCAATGTTAAATTCTTGAATTTAATGGTTGTATTGAAAATGATAATCTTCTTGTGTATACTGAAATGGAATTATAATGTCATATATTGATAAGATATTAGACAGGGAATGAAATACTTTCTGCATTGAGAACTTAAGAAATGTCAGAATACTGAGGACTCCCTGTGTGAGGCTATGATAATTAATCTCCAGGTGACCGTTTGGTTTAAAATATTTTTACTTTTTTAATTGAAAAATAGGAGAAAGAACAGAAAGATTGACCAAACTGAAAAATTTATTAGCATCAACACCAAAAAAAACCAGTATCCACTTTGAGCTGGCTTCATTTACGGATGAAGAATTGCTGAGAGAAATTCGCGACAAGGTTGTTTTGTACTCCGACTCCCTGGGAATGAATGAGCAAGAGTTACCTAACTTGGTTAGTATTTTAACAAAGGGTAAAGTGACACTGGTTGCTGATGCCTATCCCAGAATTGCCTCAGTGTTGGACCAGATGAGACAGGTGTATGACATTTTAAGTAAGACTGAAGAAGTGGACGGAAGGAGAAAACTCACCAGGATTCATGTTCACACATTGGCATACCAGGCTATATTGACAACGAAAGGAAGTCAGTGGAAGAAGACAATGCATGCCACAGCTAAAGCTTCCCTGACGGCTTTCAGACATGTCTGTGCCTCAAATTACATAGACACAGAGAAGGCCCGACTTATTATGGACGATTCGTTTTCCACCAGCACTCTTCAGTCCGCTCAGCGGATACCTCTCGAGGAGAATCGACCAGTTTCCTGCTGGGAGGAGAAGAATTATCAGATTTGTGTGGCTCCAGTTTTGGTGTGTACCCAAGTGGTTCAGACTGGTGGCGGCGGGGACAACATTTCCTCAGCTGGTTTACTGGTTCAAGTGGAATGATGAGAGAGTGGAGAAGGGATTTAAATGCTTGGTAGCAATATGTGGAGATAGGGAAATTTTAGTTATTTTCTATTTCTGACAAGGCAAACATTCTCTATGAATAATATTTTGAAGGGTGTTATAGCAAGTAAAGGGAACATTTTATAATACACTTTAACAATGTCTTTATATAGTCTCTATGTTTACTTAGTAAAACTTGTTTATGGGGAATTCCCGGTGAAGTCTGTTTTGATTTTTTTTCAAGGAAGTTGTTTATATTTACAAATAGGTTCCTTATTGTGAAATATACATGTACAGATAAATGCCTCATAAAGATTTCAACATACAGTGTTTGTTTTAAAACAACACACATGCATGTGTGCACACATGCGTGTGTGTTTGTTAAAATATATATACATGTATTTATATAGATATGTTTTAAGATAATGTATTAAGGATCGATTGAAGACATGAGTAGAATTTACAATGAACAGAGTTTAAATTGTGAAATTGATGATAAGGCAGGACTATCACTTCCTTATAACTGAGAATTCCTTTTATTAAACAGTTCACTATATGGAGAATGGGACTGGGGATTTTAACCGAGATGTCTTTTATAACCAAGTTCCATATGAATGAGTTTTACTGCATTTGTTTTTTATTTAATGTATTTCATTTGGTGCTTTTGGCACATATATATCTGTACAGACAACACAAAAATATATCATTGCTTTAGTGCACAATAGTAGAAAAGCCACTCAAATTTAGAATTTCTAAAAATAAATGAAGTTTAAAAATGGTTTGTAAAAATGTGTGTAATCAATGTATGTGAAAGAAGTTCTGTAAAAGATTTGTTGAGTTGTGGAAGGCTGTGTTACGTTGGGATAATTTTCTATTAAAACTATGCATATATTGTACAGAGTTAAAATATATAGTCGAACCTCATTATTTTGAACTCGATGGGACTGAGAAAAAAACTTCAGAGGTATTCACGAATTGAATACTAAGAAAATTGGTGGCTTGGGCTTCCGAAACACTTTGACATAACCATGGTATTTGAGATATCAATGTTCGAGATATCGAAGTTCGACTGTATGTCAGATTGTTAAAATTACATAGTTTGAAATATTTATATTTTGAATGCCTTTTTCTTTGATATCTTGATGAAATGTAATGATGAATGTGCATATGAATCTTGGTAAATGTAGTACATGAATGTCTATTTTAATGGGTCTGCAGAGAATTCTGGCAGAAATGGAAGTAGATTGTAAATACAAGAATTAGGTTTCAGTTTTGAAAATGTGTGAGGGTATTGCTTCATGCTGGCACTAACACGTTTCTCGATGTATGGCATTGTGATGCATCGTAGTTCATACCCTTGTGTACTTTCTAAAATGAAATTTATTTCGTAATACGTGAGGTATAAACTCCACTGTTGTCTGTTGATAATTGTTTATTGTTGGACTGTGTATCTGTGATTATAACTAGATTATGTATCTTTGATCTCAAATCTTGCATCCTACAAAGTGAAGGGGTAAATTTAGCATTGACAAGCAATGAAAATCTCACAAGCTTGACATTCCTGTAAATCATAGTGATTTGAAGTCATGTATTTGTCAGGTATTGAATTGCTGGGAAAGTTCAAGTTTATGTCATTATTACTAAGCAATTTATCAGAAACACAATGATCAGTCAGGTAAATGAAATAAGTACGGTACCTTTTACTTTTTTGTAGGAAACCTCTGATGAATGTTTTAGATAAACTTTTACATAGGAGTTAACAGTAATGATGCATACAACTGAATGTTACCTGCAGTTGTCATCTTAGCATAATTCATTCCATCATTGTCCATGTAAAATGGATTCAAATTTGTTATCTTCATTCTCAACTTTTAAAAATATTTATTTTTTATTTTGCGTATTTTGGTACTTTTTTGTGTCAGAATATTTGTCTGATTTATCACAAAAAGTAGTTTGAAATATTGGGCTTTATTTTCAGTCTGATCTTCCATTTTATCCAATAACAAATAATATAAATGGAAAATTCATCAAATTTTTGTCATTCACCAAAATGCCGACAATTCCAACATTCTAAAAGTACCTGATACACAGAATTTATACTTTTATGTAAATCAAATGATTACTTTGTCAGAAATCTACTTATTTTGGACTTTCAATGAATCAACTGTTTACATGTAAATTTTGTCCAATAAATGAACATACAGTTAAGTAGAGACAACCAACCTTCTGCCTCATTTTAACTGTCCTTTTAATCTTGATATACATCTATAATATTAATTTTTCATCTGTGATTTTTATCTATTTTAATTATGATAGCATAATATTTGATAGAAATGAGAAAATTACCGGTAAATTGATGCTCATGTTGTAATAAATGACCACGTTAATCGTTATAGATGTACATAGTGATCTGTGATAATCATTAATTTCGTGCCATAGAAGCACAGTGATAAGGAGCATCAAATGCAGAATGCCACCACATTTCTTGTAAAAGCTGCTACCATTGGAAAAAAGTGAAAGTTTTCTGATTTTTAATCAATCTTATGAATTTTAATGACTAGCACTCCTATGATTTTGATGAGAATGTTCATGTAGAGTTTGTGAAATAAGTCAAAACTGCTCTGTAAACACATATCATGATACTTTATATATCTCAGTGTAACAACAAATGTACTGTCATTTATATGAGTTTCTTGTGGTCAGGAACATTAAACTAATCAGCTACACTGAGTCTTGCTTATTAATGAACATGCAGTTTTTAGCTCACCTGAACCGAAGATCTATTATTTGTGGCATCCACCTGGACGCAAGGTTCAGTGTAGTTTTCTGATCGCCTGTTGTTGGCACTCGATTGACTAGAGTCGCGCAGCGCGTCTGTCGTTTATGGATGTCTCTTCACATTTTTACACTTCTTACTCAAGAACGCACTGGGTCAAATTCGAAGCAAATAACTGGTAGAGCAGCGAAGTAAAATCGACATTCCTTGGGTAAGGGGTTTCAAGTTTGTTATAAATTGAAGGCATGGGCCCTCATTCAAAGGGCGGTTAGATTCAGATATTTGAAATAGATGCAAAGATTAGGGTGGGTGTCATTTGTAAAAATTATTGCTCTGAAGAATCTCATCAGGGACCAGAAAAGACTGGAATTTGTAATATGACAGTATTCCTGATATAAGTAGGAGATATCAAGTTTGTGTTGCAAATTGATGAACCCCCGAGGGGGGGTATTGATCGCGCGCCCGCCCAATAGGGGATGCAAAAAGTTTACATTGTTATTACGGGAAGAAGTCTTGTTAAAATCTTTCTCAAAGACCGACTTGGCAGTAAAGCGAAGAAAGTTTATATGAAGCTTCCTGATGTAGTGGAGGATTCAAGTTTCGTTCAAATCATGTCCCCCGCCCCGGGGGTGACGATGAGGCCCAATAGGGGCGTCAAAGTTTTACAGCAGTGATTATATAGGGAAAATCTTGTTAAATAGATCATCTTCTGCTCAAGGAAACCAACTTGGCGAGAAAGAGCCTGAGAAGGATTATATGAAAAGCTTCCTGATAGTAGTGGGAGGATCAGAGGTTTTTGTTCAAATCATGAACCGACACGGGGGTATGATGGGGCAGCCAAGTAGGGGATGCAGATAGTTTTGCATAATGATTATAATAGGGAAAGTCTTTTTTAAATCTTCTTCTCGAAAGAACGCATTAAGCTGGTGCAGAAAAGCTTTCTGATTGAGGTGAGAGATAAAGTTTGTTCAAATCATGAACCCGTCAGGAGTAGAGATGTGGGGGCCAGATGAAGGGGAATCAATATTTTACAGTGCAAGATAGTTGATAGGGAAGATTCTTTTTAAGTGGTCCTTCATTGAACCAGACGAGTAGATTATTTACTTGAATAACTTTCTGAATATGGAGGTAGAATTTAAGTTTGTTTAAGATAATGCCCCCGAAGGGTTGGGTGGGGCAGCAATAGGGAATTGAATTGCACTACTGTGCTTCTTAGTGAAGCAGTGCTCAAGGTGAGGCGTATGGTGGACCATGGGGCCTCGTTGGTGTAAGCTCGCTCTGAAGCCGAAGAGTCAGTGAGTTCTTGCGGGTTGTTCACTTTTTGTCCATCTGTAAACTTTTAACAATTTTTCACTTCTTCACCAGAATCTGAAGGCCAAATTACCACAAAGCTTGCTTGGGTAAGATGATTCAAGTTTGTTCAGTTGAAGTGCCACTCCTTTTGAAGTGGAAATTTAAGAAACTTTTGTGGCATTTTAAAAAACGGATCTTCTTCTCAAAAACTATAGGGCAAATTTCAATCAAACTTGGCACACAATATTCATCCTTGGGTAAAGGGGATTAAAGATTATTCAATTTTATTTCTACTAACTGAGCTATCGGGCCATTGAGTTTGATATTTGAACCCATCTGGTTCACATTCCTCCCTCTATATAAGTCTTCACACTGTAAGGAAATCAACCCAGGAAATCTTTAACCCCTGGCAGGCATTTTCACCCATTAGTTCCCTTATGGCCAAGGTGCTAATATAGCAGGAAGGGAAAAAATGCAATGGATTAAACTGGGATTTAAACCTAGGTCCCCTGAATCTCCAGTCAAGTGCTCCACCGACTGAACTCTGTTGACAGGTGTGTAAATACAACACGGTACTTTATTTCCAATTTAATATGGCTCCTGTGGGAGGCATATCATATATTACATATCGTTGGCCCAACGTAGTCATGCTATCTGGGGAGCACCTTGCATCTGACTGAAGAATCGGGGGGCGGGTTTAAATTCCGGCCCAGTTTGGTCCGTTGCATTTTCCCCTTCCTGTTACATTTTAAAGAATTTATTGACATTTTTGTAGTGTAACCGTCAATTTTGGGAAGTTGAGGAAAACTCTTCAAAACCTGCTGTTCAAAGTGATATACATATACTGTATATAATGTTATTTATACAATGCCTCTTAATTGGTGATCGATACCAAGGTTTTTATGTGAAGTCCTAGACTGTTATATGAACCATAATGAAAGCGCAACCTCACACAAATCATCGATAAGCCAGCTTGATATTCTGCATGTTCTGACTTGTCTTCCATCACTTACACAAATGAAATCTGCAGGCAGCCTGCTGAGCTTACGAAACACGTGTTTTTGTTTTGAACGGAAGCCGTATACCGAACCTGCGCATTGTCATCGTATCCGGGCACCTGTCAACCTCAAAACTCACAAACATGGCGTCGCAGAGTGAGGGTGGAGGAAAAGACGAAATAAAAGAAGAGTTTACAACCCGAGAAGGAACTTATAAATTAATGCAATGGTCCGAATACACTAAACCCACTCGTGTGCCATTCAATGGACAATCAAACACTCCCGTCAGGGCCTCATTTATTAATGTTGGTGATGATTCTTCGCCCGACAGAATATGTTTTAACATTGGAAGAGAACTTTACTTTTATGTTTATAAAGGAGTTAAAAAGGTACACAGATAATGTATACAGATGATACAAAATCATGGTATTTCAAAGTTTGCTACTTTAATAATGCTTTAGCATTTGAATCTCCACGTCAGCAAACTGACATTGCATTGCCAAATGCATCAAATTGCCAATGTAAACAAACAATATGCAATGTTTATTTTTGGATATTAACAGTTATTATCATTGTGTAATATGTATTCTATTTTGATGTGATTTTCCTTTTATGTTTAAAATATTGGAGGTTTAACTTTATTTGCACTTTAACTTTGCTTATAGCTAATATTTGCTTGGGTGACAAATAATTGATGCATGATGCCCAGGGCAAGTAAATATTTAATCTGAGATTCCTTTGACTCTAACCCCCGCTTTTATATTGTGACATGTGCAGGGGAGAGTCAGAGCAGATTCCATATTGAAAAGTGGGAATTCAGCAACACCAGCTGCCTACCATTTTACAAACATTATTTCACGGAATCTATCTTCCAGGACGTGAGATTAAGTCATCGGATAATTATTCTGACAGAAATCATAATTATTAGTGATGCTATCGCCGGTTTTAAAAAACGACCATCATGACAAATAAGTTCTCAGTTCGAATATAGGCTCGCTTCCTTGCCATTCGATTTCTTTGCGCATGATGTCAGCACATAAACACTCAAAATTCCCACTTTTCAATATGGAGTCCACTCTGACTCTCCCCCACACAAGTAGGGGTTAGAGTCAGAGGAATCTCGGATTAGTAAATATTTTACTCGTATTGAGCGAAAGTTAATTAACTTTAACTGACAGTTAACATATAGTTAACACTATAGATGTATGAGAAGTTAAAATCAATTGCCCTCAGCAAAAAAAGCACTGGCCCTTGACGTCAATATTTGTCAGCCCCAGCAAACATCAGCTGAGCAAATCAATCAGATTGATGTTTAACGAATCAAGAAGTAGATTTTTGTATGTCTGGATCCACTCTGATCTTATAGGATGATTATTCTACAAGTAAATCATAATTAATATGATGCTATCGCATTACGTGATTGCCACATTACATTTATTTATGAACTTTGAACCAATGTGATGAATATTTATTATATAATATTTTGGCCAATCAGAATACCACTAATATAACTGAAGAGGTGATTACTTTTTGTTTCAAATTGTAAACTACACTTATTATAATATTGCATACCATTAGGAAGTATTTCAATTAGAATGCCAGACTATATGTCTCGCAAGCCAAGCATCTGATTCGCTTGGCTTGCGAAGATGCAGACTACAGGAAATGATTCATTCACATCATTTTTATCGCATTATTTTTTTTACAAGAATTTCTAGACTAGTAATTTGTAACAATTTCAATAGTGTCTATTTTATGAAATGCAGAAATCCCCTTGTTTTTCATAACCCAGACTCAGTAATTTGTGAAGCTGTAACTGTCTTTGAAGTAATTGGGATAATCTGTATAGATTGTTGTTTTTCAATTAAAATGTTTTGAAGTGTCATGCATAGAAAGATAGGAAACGTAAAAATCTCATATTACATTGTCAAGATTCAAGAACTTTCTCGAGAGTCTGTGCTTCTGTCATTCGTCAGCCAAGCGTATCATGGTCTTTTGTGCACTTGTTGTAAAAAGTACTAAAAAAATTTACGTGGATATTTTGGACATGCAGGTGAACATTATTTTTTGATGATATTATTATTTGGATGTATTGCAAATAGACGCGGGTGAATCCGTAGAATTAGATTGCAAATTTGGTGTGCCCTGATTAATAGAGTTAAAGAAATAAAACCTAGGAAAATGTGCAGTATGGTTATCCCGATTTATACATTATAACCCTTGTGTGCCAGGACATTGTGGGCTAGATAAAAAGAGAACTTATAATGCCAGGATCATCATGTTTAGTGCACATGCTCCCAATTATTAGAGGAAGAATCTTATTGTTCAAGGTCAAAGATCAAGGTCAGACTTACATGGGTAAGTTAGAGGCACAAAAGTGCTAATAAAGTTAGGATGGTCTAAACTTGATGGGCATTCAACCATCGTAGACTAGAGGTATTATGGTATGAATATTATGATACTACCTGGAGTCAGGATTAGGCCACAATGGGTAGAAGATTTACATTGAAATATTTATTTGGATATGTAACATCTATAACATCATTATTTATTGTACATGTTGTGACCCCAGACTCTCTGACTGTCATGCTATAGTGCAGTGTTTATATGTCTATTCATCCATTAGCACTTCATAAGCAGCAGACTTTGAGAGTTGTCAACGATAAGAGAGAAGTGTTTATTATTTTGTGTTTATTATGACTGCAGTATGCTTTTATATCAATTTTGTTTTTTACATAAACTGTGAGTGTAACTGTTAAGTAACATTGTTTGTGGGGGAAATTAGCTTATTTGAATCTGAATACTTCCTTTGATAACTACTGCATTAGTGGATATATTGAACACATAGTTTGCAGCATAAGCATTGCTTTTGATTGATTATTATGTGGACTAGGAACTTCGAGTGAAAGGACATACTGATTCATCCATTGGCAAGCCGCATGGTATGCTGTTTTCAGTAGGTTCTTAAAATCTTGTCAGTATTGAATTCAACCAGAATAAATGCTTGCATGGCACATATGCTCTAAATTTCAAAAGATCCATTGTGAAGTGGATTGCCAACGAAGTCTTATCACTGTCATGGTGGAGGTGACGAAGAATTCTGTCCATCAATCCTGTTCATATGCTTCAAAAATAGTACAACATACTATCATTAGTTCTCATGATTATAAGGAGATTGCGCATACTATCATACTATGTATTTTACCTGGGGGTCAGGAGGAGGCCACAAGGGGTAGAAATATCTAGTTTGATATGTAACATCATTATCTACTGTAATACCTACTATGACTTCAGGGTTTAGGTGGTGCAACACGAGGGATTTTAAGGTTTACATAAAAATTCAGCGAATGCAAGTTACAATATTACAATGATAATCAGATTATCATTTTGGGTTAAAGATATGAGTGATGTGTATGTTTTGAATGGCAATCAATGTATTTTACCAATGATGTAATTGGTTTTTGCAATTATCAAATTCTGAATTGATTGTAAAATGTGGTAGAGTAGTCTACTCATTGCTGCTGAGAACAATCAAGGTTGCACTCGTTAAGGTTTGACTAACAAGAGTATGTAGTTGTACACACATAAAAAAAAAAAAAAAGAAGAAACTTTCTGTTGTTTATAAAAGTAATAATTTGATGTAGATGAAATTCATGGAATGTGACCTTATATAATTGAAGTATTTGCTAATTACTAATCATGAAACACGATTAATCAGCATTAAGTATACTGACCGTGGAATGGTCATTTTAGCAAACTGTATTCTTAAAATTTTACTGGGATTTGTCAACACTTTTTGTGAATCAACTTTTTCGAAAAACATACACCATGGGTTCAGGTATTATTGTTTTATTAAAGTTCTACAGCAAACCTTGTTTAGTGTGGAATCAAATTGTTTACACCATGACCCCAGTATTCTGGATGGGACCATAATATTTTTGATGCACGTTTGTATTTTTTTGTCTGCCTAGTCTTATATATTATCTGTAAATGAACATTATACTGCAAGAATTGACTGTTTTGAAATGCAATTTGAAGTTCACTGTCTATTTTCTTAAGGCTGCAGATCTTACAAAACCAGTTGACAAGAGACTGTACAAAGGCACGTTCCCAACCTGCCATGACTTCAACAAAATATTGGTGAGCAGTGAGTCGGTGCGTCTGTTGGTTGGATTCACTGCTGGACAGATTCAGCTGATTGATCCAATCAAAAAAGAGCTGGGCAAGCTTTACAATGAGGAGGTAATGCTCTCTTCTGGCTGTCGTTAAGATATAGCAGTTTTATGTTTAATGATCATGTTTGACAATGTCTACTAACTTATCCTGTTAGGTGGATTTTATTTTAAATTATGTTGGAATATAACTGATGAAATTTGTAATTTATTGCTTATTAATCTCCAGAATATGTTTTCAACATGTTAATGAAGTTGTCATTACTGTTAATTTGTAAGGCCACCTCAAGTTGAATTGTAGATTCTCATCCACCAGTAATATAAAAATAGGGGCAGGTGGAAGGATTTTACTTTTCTGGCACTTTAAATTCTCAATAAATTCATAGCATGTAAGAAAAGCATATGCTGTTAAACATGCAAAATACAATTATACATGTATTAAGACTAAAAATAATCATGGAACTGCACATTCTTGGTTATATTTGTGCCATATCAAGGCTTTATTTCTTTTATTCTGTGAATAATATGAACGGGATTCAATGGTCATTTCGTAAAAGTAGAGAGTCGTGATGGATAGGAACCTGAAAAATTTCTGTAAATTTGAACTGTCGAAAAAAAATAATGAAAATAACAAATTAAGGAGTGGTCAGGGATGAGATATTAACTTGATGTGGCCTAATAACAACTACAGTGAAACTTGTCTGTTTGCTTGTTGTCTGAACTTTTCGTTTTCGATTTTCTATCAAGTACCACTGAGCCAATTTTGAGATTTCCAAACTGAGCTAAAATTAACATTGAATCAGAAAACTACAATTTATATAAAAGATTCAATTTTGTTCAACCCATGACTCGCGGACCAGTGTGGCACCACAATAGGCCCTCTCTATACAGGGAGAATGTCGTCTCCTCTAGAATGACTATAGTAGAGTTTGTCAAATTGATGTATGCAAGCATTGTCATCTAGTGAAGATTCAAGTTTGTCCAAACAATGTCCAAATGGGTCATGATCTCCCCACAGAAGGTGTTTTAGAGTTTATATTAGAAAATTCTTCACTAATTTTCTGAAGAACTTTGACTGTACAATGTAATGTTTAACATACCGAAAAAAAAATGCAACTTCTCAGGTGAGTGATGTGGCCTATGGGTCTCCTGTGTTAAATCGGTATTCTTGTGAGTGTTATTATGTCTCCCCCCACTTTGATGAGGAGACATTGTTTTTGGCATCTGTTCTTTCGTCCAAAGTTTGTCAGCGCAGATTCCTCTGAAACTACTGATCTAATTTTTACAAAACTTGACCTGTAGCAGAAATTCACTGTAGTTGAACTAATGTGCATATTACAGGAAATTTGATCCCCTTATAGGCTAATTTTTGTGGGAGTTATGCCTAATTGAACATAGAAATTTGTTGTATATCTTCATGAATAACCTTGTCAGTTCAACTCTTTTGAAACTACTGATCTGATTTGTAGGAAACTTAGTATGTAGCAAGGACATCATATGTAGTTGTGCATATTACCAGGAAATTTTGATCCCCAAATTTTTGAGGAGTTATGCCCCTTTGAACTTAGAAATCTCATAAATAACCTTGTCAGCACAACTCCTTTGAAATTACTGATCCGACTTTTAGGAAACTTGATATGTAGCAAGGACATCATATGTAGTTGTGCAAATTATCAGGAAATTTTGATCCACTAATTTTTGTGGGAATTCAGCTCTTTAGAACTTACAGAAATTTGCCAAAAATCCTCAGCACAACTCCTTTGAAACTACTCAACTGACAGCACAGGGGGGAGACATATGTTTTTGCCTCCAAAACCAAACTTTATTATTTGAAATTGATCATTGTTTTTCAGAGACTGATTGACAAATCGAAGGTTACCTGTATAAAATGGATTCCCGGCCAGCCAAACCAGTTCCTCGTGTCACATGCTAGTGGGCAGCTGTACGTGTATAATGAGGAGCTCCCGTGTGGACCCACTCCCCCCACATATCAACCATTCAAACAGGGAGACGGGTACTCCATACACACATGTAAAACAAAAAGTACACGCAATCCACTATACCGATGGGTGATCGGACAAGGTGCAATAAATGAGTTTGCGTTCTCTCCGTGTGCTAGGTATTTGGCAGTGGTCAGTCAGGATGGATTCCTGCGAGTCTTTCACTACGATTCGATGGAACTTGTCGGGTCGATGAGAAGTTATTTTGGAGGTCTGCTGTGTGTGTGCTGGTCACCTGATTCCAAGTTTATTGTGATTGGAGGAGAAGATGATTTGGTAACCGTGTGGTCTTTCTACGAGAAAAGGGTTGTGTGTCGAGGACAAGGGCATAGGTCATGGGTCAATGTCGTGGCATTCGACCCATACACCTCAATCATCAACAGTGATGACAGTGAATTGCATAATGGTACCAAGTTGGAGGATGTTAAATCAACGGTTGCCAATGGCAACCAGTCTAATCATCAGAGAAATTCAGCTGAACTTTCCCAGAATTCTCTGCCAAATTCTGGGTCGTGTATTACGACTTACAGGTTTGGATCAGTGGGTCAAGACACAATGTTGTGCTTGTGGGATTTAACGGAAGATGTGATAAGACAACCAGTTAGTACCAGAACGAGGACCAGTATATTAATATCCAACCCAAACTCGGTATCTGCAACATTACCTCGATGTAACAATGTCCAAAAAACAAACTTGCTTGTAGGCAATGATGTTTCCATGGATGGAAATGCACATCCTGTCGGAAATTCTGTGATGGCCAATTCAACACATCGCTTTGCAACCCTTTCATTGGGAGAAAGAAAAGAAATTACTGAAAAGAAAGAACACAAAAGAAATTTTAGTTTATCTAGTAAATCTAGTGAGAAAAACAATGTGCTAAAATCAAACCATCTGAAACACATAGATGAATCAATTAAAGTGTTAGGAACGTCCTCTTGTCCGCGCTTAGATGAAGTACCATTACTTGAACCGTTAGTGTGCAAGAGAATCACAAGTGAACGATTAACGGAGTTAGCATTCCGTGAGGAATGTATCGTCACTGCCTGCCAGGAAGGAGTTGTGAATACGTGGGCCCGGCCCGGGAAAGTGGTGAGTGGGCAGTGGTTAGAAGTGGGTGTGGCTCGGGTGTGGGCACTTCAGCTTACGGCTTGTTAGATTTCTTAAAAGTTTTAGAATGCTCATGTGTATTTCAAGTAAGGTGCGAGTGCAGTGTGCCAACTATGAAGCTCTGTATTCATGCTGATGCAGTTTCTTAAGAAAAAGAAGATACAAATTTTATCCTATGATACCTCATATCAAATATTTTCTAAATGTTAATTATATCAAATATTTGCTAAATGTTAATTGTATATCATTTAATTTTACTTGTTACAAGCAATTTGATTGGCTGAAACAAGATTGAGCAACATCAATTATTTTGTATAATCTAACTTGCTCTTTCTGACGTCCTAGAATGATGTCACAATGCATTTGACGTTGTTGTTTCTACTTTGTTGCTACGACAAAATTCGTCCGCCTCATGCAGAATTCTTATTATCTCGCAAGTTTATCATCACATAACGTTAAATTCAAATTTCTGAATTAAATTATAAGGAATGAAGATAATTTTGACCTAGGTTATACGATATAATCTAACTTGGTGCAGTTTACGCTTAATATAATCCGCTTCGCGTATAACCTAGGTCAAAATTAGCTTCATTCCTTAGATAAATTGTTAGAGTATGATGATAATAAGGAATTGATGATAATATTAAAGGAATTATTGCTAATGCTGCATAAATGTCCCAGTATGATAAAAACTTGCATTCAAATGAAAGGTTGTAAATTTTGTGGACTTTACATTAGCTATATATATATTGGCACACACAGGCACAGCTACCAGATTTTAGTTGGTAAAGTTAAAATAACTAAACTTCAAAGCTAGGTCATGAGAATTCTTTTTTTTTAACCATAGTACATAATGCACAAATCCAAAGTACCGTGCCTGTTACATACATACATACAGTAGTACATGTATGTGTATTTTTCAGGAGATAAGTATTTATATATGTATTTCTTACTAATTATCCTATGCACAAGAACTGATTATATGTTGCCCTATTGTAATTCAGTAGACAGTAGAAGATCCCTATGTAAATCGGTACTCATTGACAGATATTGTATTCAGCACAATTAAGTATTGCACGTCGATTTATTCATGTATTTCAAGGAAAGTAGCAAAAGAATATTTTATATATACACACAGATTCAATATGAAATTTAAAACACTTTGAAATTTAAACATTATGAAATATCTTTATCAGCTGTAATTTGAATTTTATGTCTGGTATTGATAAAATACCAGTTCGTGAACAGCTTCTACACCTTCTATGATAACATAATTGTACACTATTAAGACTTTAGATTCAAAGCCATGGGTTTTTTTTTTTCTTTCAGTATTGAATATTCTTATAGTAGTGTAGCTCCAATGTATTTCACATGGGTGTGGCTAGTTGGACACTCTGCATGACTTGTATAATGCATATTTCAAATTGCTTGATCACCTGACCTTTTTTGTAGGCCCTGACACAGCATACAGCTCTTAGTCCACAGACTTCAACTGGAGGTACTATTGTTTAATTCCGTAAGTCCCAGCTTGGGTGCACTAACATAATGGCATACCTGAATTCCAGAAAGTTATACATACACTGTATCTATAGGCAATAGCCTGCAATTTGTTTAGGCATAACACCAGTCTTTTAGCATTATGATTATCAATTTTATCGTCAATGCTAATTTTTTTTTTCTTTCTCTCCTCCCCATATGCTGTATGGCATACCGTATTCGTCCTATTGAGCGCCCCGGGCGCTTTAGAAAATTAGAAAAAGGGGGCGGTTATTAAGTCCGTCTGTGTGAAACGTGTATTGTGTAAAAACTTATGTAAACCATAAATCTATATTGAAACATACATTTTTAACTGCATCCCAATGATGCCAACATCGGTGGACTTGAGATACCATGTATTATGAAATTGAATGCAGTACCAAGATTGCAAGAAAAATTAAAAGTTCTGCTGTAACGTAAGTTTTACGAAGGAGGAGGGGGCCCTTATTCTTGGAGATTGGGAAAAGGTCCCGGGGGTGCGCTCATAGGGCAGGGGCGCTCAATAGGACGAATACGGTATTTCATCTTTTTCATTATTTATATGTTGTACATCATTTCATTTTGGCTGAAGAATGAAGAAATTAGTCTTAATTGATTCTGAAAATCCTTTCTAAATTAGTAATGAAGATTCATACAGATATTGTAGACTTCTACTTTGTTTAAATACATTTTACTTGATAGATGTTGTTGACTGTAGGGTTACCCCTTAACATTTCTATTAGAAGAAAAGTTATACCTGTCTCATGCAACTGAAACATTTTGAAAAATTGGTTTGGATTTTGTGGATGAAGTGCTATAAAATGACAGCTATGGACCGTAAATGTGTGTATAGTAATTGAATCCAATGTTGACCAATTTTATCATATTTTTTTTTTTAACATAAAGTTAAATAAAGTTTTCAACTCTTAAGAAAAAAACCTGAAATTTGTGTTTAGAATTCTGGTATGTCATATTAGCCATTAACAATTCCTTTCTCTACTAACCCATACAATGTTGTGTTTTATAACTAGTGGAATACATACATGTAATTCGTTGATGAGTGAGGTTATTTTGAAATTTTGAAATTAATTCCCCCGATTTGTTTTATTTCATATTAGGTTCCTTATAACAATGTTCAGGATTTTCAGTACTGTTGACACTTGAGTGGAATTCACATGTTTTAAAAGACATGAAAATTTTAGTGTTCCAGTTTAAAATTTCAGGGGAGGGGTGGGCATATTGTAAGGGGAAACTAACAGCTTCAGGTCACATAACAGATTACCAAACCACTTTTGGCAGAACAGAGATATTGTAGGGAGTTTGGATGTATCAGGCTGAGACAGTGCGCGACATTCGAGATATGAGCTCTTCTGTGTAGAACTAAGGAAGTGCATTTAGTGGAACTTTGAATGCTGAGGTGGGACTGGGTGGATGGACCGTCAGTGGGGAATATGATTAAATGTATTAAAAGCGGCCTTACTTCGACATGTAAACGTTTAAAAATACGTAATACTACTGAAAGAAATGTTGGATATTATACCTACGTTTAACGAAATAATGTGATATAATCGAAATTCCATGTGTTTAATTACTCTGTAATTTCGTATCACTTACCTAGTTTGTGTATCAATCAATTTCGGGTGATGAAACAATATGTGAGAAACTTAGGCCAAACAAAATAATATGTATGTTTCTGGTTTCCCGACCCTACCTAATTTTGGGATGCCAATATTTCCCGACTCAAAATTTTTTTTTTTTTTACGAATTTCATTGGGAAACAACCGCCCCCCCCCCCCCAAATTTTTACCACTTCATGCTTGCACAGCGGACAGCCACAGTGAACAATGGCATAAAAGTCTGAGTTGTTAGTATATTAAACTGATTTAATAGTAAGTTTATAATTGGCAAAAGTTTTCAAAGAAAAGGGAACATATCAAAAGACAATACAAGTCTTTTATTATACTTTTCAGAAATGTTAAAAGTGCATTAAATAACAACTTCAACATGGAACATACCGGTACACATTTCTCCATGTAAAATTAAAAAGGCCAAAAAAAATCTACCCTACCTATTTTTTTCTGGTATGAAACAGGAAACGCACATATTTTGTTTGGCCTTACTGAGTGCATTCACTTATGCAATGATGAATATTTATCCCTACTCCCGCATGTAAACAAATTGTTTTGCACCTTACTATGGTACAAGAATTCTCTTAAGGGAAATAACTCGTATGTATCTCAAAACCGGCATATTAATAACCTTTGCCAGCTAGTTTCTCTTAAAATAGGAATTTTTTTTTTATCAAGTTTGACATGTATTATCAAAGGAGCATTTCAGAACTGTAGATTTTTGTTTTCACAATATAGATACTTTAATGCTATAACTAAGGCATTTCTAATGGTCAGCAAAAATTTGAATGTGAGTTGTTGAATTACAAGTGAGATACAGAACTTTAATGTCATGTAACAAGGCTCATGCCATATTTTTGTTTACTTATTATATAGATTGCTTGATAGAAAATGTCACGTTTAAAATGAAATAAGATGTGAAAAACACTAGAAACTGTTCAATATTGCTTTCTTAGTTAACTTGTAATTTGATAGATCTGCTTTAAAATGAGCATTGACTTGTTAGTTATGTCAACAACTGACATTCAAATTTTGATTTATCCATTAGAAGTATCTTCATTAAGCATTGTAAACATTGAAAATGGAAAAATAAAATTTGAAAAATTTTGTTATCCTCGTCCCTTTAAGGAATATAGTCAAGGGGCATTGAAATGATTTTATTGACCATTTTATGGTTCCATAAAAAGTCAGTAACAAAGCACTTATATATTTTAAAACTACTAAGGCTGCCTATAAAGTTAATTTCTAAGTATGTTTAACGTCACCTCAAAATTCAAAACCTACCGTATGAAGGAGGGAGGGGAAAAATAAACAAACAAAAATTTTAAACATGTGTGTTTATAGAAAACCACCTATTCAATCAACAATTTTCACACACTGAATACACATTGTTATAATATTCAAGTCAAAGTAAATTTGAAATCACCCAATTATGACCAAAAAAAAATAATATGTCAAGTAGATACATTGTAGGATTTGATTTTCAAGTCCAATTCTTTTTGCATTTTCCCAGCAAAGATTTTTTTTCCCCTTCACATGGGTTTGTATCCTTTCTGTTAATACACCATGCAGATTGGGTGAGCAGAGGAGTGGCTTGCGATAACATCTTTTACTTTTTAAATCTGGATTTGTTTGGGTTTTTTAAAACGGCAATTTTGCTGAAACCTACGCGCGCGGGTGACGTGGTAAAAAAAAAAATGGCAGGGATGTTTTAAAAAAAACAACCAAAGACTGCATGAACATTCTATATAATGAACATAGTTTAAATATTAAAAAAAATGGTGGTCAGAACTTGTATAAAAATGTAAGACATATAATTATATATATGTATGTCAACCTCTATTTACCAAACTTATAGTAATACTACATGGCTGATAAATTTTTCTATTGATTTTCAAGATTGTTGGATGAGAAATTTCTCCTGTACAAGATGTACTAGTATGACAAACATGCATTTTTCAGGAAACCAATGTTCTTCTGTTCATAAATGAATGAGTTCTGAATTTATAATGGTAAAAAGAGATAAACTAATGCTTTAATGGGGCCCTTCTCTTTAAAAGATGCGTTGTGGGAAAGCACCCATCATTGTAATACATGACATTACCGTGGAATCATCATTATGATTGTTCGTGGGGAACCAATATTTGTGGATTTTGTGGGTCACTCTTACCCACCAATTTACGAACATGTTTTATTTTCCTTTGGATCTTTATAAATATTATGCCTGGCATTCGCATTATTTATGCCATTCGCATTATTTATCATTTACCCACAAAATTACGTCCAGCAAATCCGCGAATTAAAATGATTCCAGTGTATAGCTGTGAACAGTCGTACTGGTGTACAGACACTAAATTAATAACGTTTTGTGAAGGTTAGCACCTGCATGTAATGTCCTTTGTTATTCTGTCACAGTTCACTTTAATGCTTCTCTGCATCAGCTTCGTATGTGTACATAACTTGTATTTTACAGGGTAGCATATTTATATAGTCAAAGACGGTGGTTAGGCTGATTTCCTACAGTGTTGGCAATACATTATCTCCCCTTAGGTCTAGGATGACGACAAAATATTTCATACATTCCTGTCCTTGTATTTGCATCAGACGGGTCACAGTAGCTCATTGGTTCTTTACAAGAAACTCATTAAGCCCAATGGGTCCATTTCCATAAAATCCTGTCTGTATTTATTAAAATAAAGAAACACTCCCCAAAAAATTACTAGTATTATATACCTAGTATATATTGATTCATGACAATAAGTGTACAGTTTTAAATATGCTGAAGTTAGAGTCTAATATAGTGTCACTTAGTATGACTGGAAAGACACACTTTTACAGATAAAATTTTTATTTTGAAGCTACAGCTACATATTTTTGGTTTGTCTTTACAGAACTGTACCCTGTACAGTGAAGACTTGATGATGACCCCTCTGTGACCCCTGCTCTACTGCATCATCACCCAACTGTTGCTGTGCCATTGGAGGGCAGAAAACCAGTCCAAAGAACCAGTCTTAACCTCCTGGTGGTCATTACTTCCTCACATATCAGATCCCAATCAACTGACCACGTCGTCTTGGATGCTTCCAGTCATCACCATATACTCACAACATTCTCGACCTTGCATTATCTCAATCCAGCTCCAACTGCAGCTAAAAAGGCAAAAAAACAAAACAAAACAAAAAAAAAAGAACCGTATTGCAGAATTTCCAGTATATAGCATGTTTGTTTACTTTTTAAGTTTTGTGTTTTAAAATGTCTATTGACCAAAATTTCTTGCGTGTATATTATGTCAACAGAAGCAATTTTAGCAGATTTAATTTTTTTTTTTTTTTTGCTTCTTGAATTGAGTCTTTTTTAATTACTGGAGATGCATGATATTTTTCTGAATTAATGATCCTTCAACAAACTGCCTTATTTATATCAGTGAGAGCCATTAATTAAGCTATATGAATGAGATACTTGCTGTTGATAGGGGGTACATGTAAGCTAAAATTATTCCATATTTACTTGGCATTTAGATTTTTTTCTGTAAATTATTTCTGATTGATTACATTTACAGAGACAGAATATCACAGTGTTTATACTATGGTTTCATTAATATTCCTTAAGTATCAAATTTTATAGTTTATATGTGAAGAACACTATGTGGGCTGCTCCCTTTTATTCTGAAAGCATGCTTCAATGATCACTTAATCATCCTTGGGGAATGCTTGATGAATATTAATCAAACTATAGTATCTAAGTATATATAATGTTTTATTAAAGTATGTTGTTGGGTATTGTTTCCGGTTTATGAATTTAAAGTTTAATAAGTAAATTAGGGTTAAGATCTAGCAGTTACTAATTTTAAATGTTGTAAATTCTTTTCAAAATGTTAGTTTATTTTACTGTTTTGTAAAATTAAGCGCTTTCAGCAAGGATTCAGAAAGATGTTTATAGCAATGTATGCTTTTATTCTTTCTGCTCTCAGTAAATGATGTGCAAATCCAGCATATATATCCAAACTACCGTAATTATTTCCAGAGTGCCTATAGATTTATATTGGTTTTTTGTCAAGAATAGCATATCTGAATAACTTTGAATTGAATTTATCCAAACTTTGAATTGGATTTATCTACTCGGAGAGAAAAAAAATGAAATTCTGCAATTCAATTGACACCATAAAGAATGGAGAGAAAAAAAAGATGTCGCAAAAAAAAAAATGCCTTCTTATTAACTTTTTTAATGACTTGCACTTGGTCACTAAATTCAGAGCTATGAGGAAATTTGATAAGAAAATTGTAAAATAACTTTCATAGTTGTGCATTTTGTTTCTTTTTGAAATTATGTTAAATGTATGCTTAAAAAAGATGGAATCTCTTGCTTAACTGTCATTAAATTTGTTAAATTTTGAACAAAATTTATCCTCATTAGATTGTACTGTACCAAAATAAAATATGTAAAGAGGTTTCATTCAGGCATTTTGATATTGATAAAAGAATGTAAAGGCAAAATAAAGAGTTGAGTGGAAATTAAAGTCTGTTTCCCTTACAAGAAAATGATTTCTGGTAGTTTAGGATAGGACCCCATTATAAGTTATGTGAGCGTTTCATTTGGGTATGAACTACAAGTTTACATTGTAAAGTGTATATAGAACTCCATTAGCATCTAAACTTAACTCAAGTTTTTTGTGTTCATATGAAAGTGTTTCTGTCACAGGAAATTTTCATTTATTAGTAGTTAAGATTTAAGAGTAAATAATTCATAAAGGTGATATTTTATAGGCATTAAAATTTGTATTGTAATCAGATTATATAGTATGTATTCCCTTTATATGTACACAATTTTAAATATTTATCAGTTTATTATATTCCAGATTGTATCTGATAAATAGAGAAATCCTCTCCCTTGTTGGTAGTGCAATACAATATTTTATAGACTTCTAAGAAAAAGTGCTTCAACTTAGAGACAAAAAAAAATTGTTCTTTATTCACATAGAATGATTTTTCCCTCATAAATTACAGTGTAGTTTGTATGTAGTTTGGAATATTTAAGTGCGAGAAGTAATTAATTTTTGAAATTTATACTTCTAAAAAGAAGGATAATACTTATGCAAGAATGAAAGAGATAAATAGATATCTCTATGTGTGTTTGTTCTCTCTAGACAAATCGGGTTGTCTCAAGTTTTAAGCAACGAGTTGTAGAATTAGCACACATCATAGCTTTTAATCATTATAAAAATATACAGAGCGGGTGTTGATTTTTCAATGAATCTTTTAGTGTCAGTTCTTGTTTATTTGTTGTTTCTGAAATGTTGACTGTGATAACCATTGTATATATTAAAAGGGCCATATTGTTGGAAGTGCTTGTTGGAATATGTTGGTGATTCTGTGTGGTTCAGTATTTTTAATATTTAAGTCACAGATGATAATTTATGAGATATCCAAATATGTAAGAATACATGAATTGATAAATTAAGATGTCCATCACGCCTGATTGATCTGAGTACGCATAGCGCAGGCCTTCAATAGTTAGAAGGGAGAAACACATATAATAAATTACATATTTAAAATTTGTATTTGATTTTATAAGATGCATTCACATTTAAAATTGTCGTAAGTTGTCCGGACAATACTTGAACTGCGATAGTTAATCTCGGAAAATGTTTACAGATTTGAAGACAGTGTATTTTTTCTTTCAAAAGTATTTTGTATACTTTCAAGTTTTTCACTCAATGTGCTTTTGATTTTTGCTTTATTGACGTAATGTCCAAAGCTATTTTTCTATCAGAAGCCAAGAAATGTTGATGGGTAATGACTAGATGGAGATTTTGTATCCATTTGTATGCGAAGACTTCCCCTACAACTCCTGACTCTATGTGGGTCATTTCTCTAATTGTAATGAATGGTCTTTCAGATTTGTTAACATTTAGTCACTTATTCTTTTCAACAAATTAAAAAAAGAAATATATCAACGTTTTTCGAGTTTGTTGTTTTGCTGTAAACTTGTAATACGTGTGTATGTACTATAATTAAAAACCTTGGATGACACTTTCACTCAGTGACGCAGTATTAACCACGATTTTAGATAAATCATGACACTGGGGCTCATCATACAGTTGCAAAACATTTGTGTAATGGGAAAGGAGATAATGGCTGGACCTGGAATCAAATCATGTTCTTCTGCATTACTAGGCAGGTACTCCAACCACTGAGCCACCACTTTTGGTCCATATAGCCCATGCTACATTTCCTCCCTCTTTTAATTTTGTCTTCACCCTGGAAGACAAACAACCCAGATTCTTTTTCCCCTGGCAGGACTTTCTGCTCAAGTCGTGATTTGAGGAAACGCCTGGTACATGTATAACCCAACATGTGGGGTGAAGGCTATGTAGTGACCGGGGTGTAAGCTATCAAAGTAACAATTCAGGTGGTCTAGGTCAATTTTGCACAAAATCTCAATTTATGGATATATTTTGCATGAAGAAGAAAGCAACAATTGAAAGAATATATGATAACAAATATACCCCCTGTATACTTTCTAGTTTTATTGAACACCTTGACACAATTCTGATTATTGGGACTAGTTTGGTACTACCGTATGCCTATGGTCAAATATTAGAATAACGCTCTGTTTAATTGTCACGTTTACATGCCAATAATTACGTGCTACCTGTATAAGGTTATGTATATTTTGCCAGTGAATAAAACCAATTGTGTTGTAAGATGTCAACGAAAATCAATGCTGTGCATGGAGTGTATGCTACCGAATTTCTTTTACTTTTATTGGAGAATACAAAACGGGTTCATGCCACTCTCCATGGGAAGCATATATGCTGGGAGGTGTTTGACGATTCTATCGGTATGATAAATACTATGTCTTCTATCGTAATAAAAATTTTAGGCAATAGTGACCTTGAAAATTAATAGGGTTCATCCACTCTCCATGGGCAACATTTGTGGAATGTTTGATAATTCTCTGATGAACGTCTTCCGTCTTGTTCACAAGAATTTTAGGCCATAGTTAATAGTGACCTTGACGATCAATAGGGTTCATCCTCTCTCCATGGGCAACACTTGTAGAGGGTTTGATGATCTAATAAATTTCCTTGCCTCTATCTTGTTCACCAGGTTCAGGGCACATGCACAGCAGTGATGCTATATCCCCTCCCCAATTAGTTGCGAGGGGATAATAAGTGCTAAACAGCTTTCATGTAAACTGCACTAAAATCATGGATTTCATCAATGAATTTTCTTATGTACATGAATTAGATAGATAGGATTTATTGGTATTGAATTTCACAAAGGAACAATGATTATCTACAACCACAAATTTGAGTTTCATGATAACAGTCTGATTTCATTTAAATTTAGGCACTTATTATCCAATCAATGAGTCTGCAGCACAGTTTGTTAAGGACAACTACAGTCAAAGATAACTCGGACTGTATGGCATGACTGGTAAAATTTCATCCAATCCTATGAAGTCCTCCACATGTAACATGGTATAATAATATACATTTAATGACTTCTTCAGTCTGACGTATGAAAAACTAAATGCACACACAGCCATTATAAAATCCTGCATCATCACAGTACACAAGCAGCAAACATTAAAAAGGAATGTGTCAACTGTCATCTTGAATCTTAACAATGAATATAATGACTGCATTGTTGAACAAAAATAAAAATCACTTTCGACCAATTTCCAGCATGGCATCAACAACATCCCCATGCTCTTTCAGGGCCACGATGGCCTCATTTCGACTAATATTCAGTTGTCTCATCATTAATTCAATGTCCCTGTTATCAACCCCACTGGGATCTTCAGCTTTTTCACCAAACACCTGGAAAACTGCCCTTCTTTGAATACACGCTCTGATGCTGTCTGCATTTAGAATCTTTCCTTTGTGAATAACCTTTAACCTCTCCAAAGGAATCTGTAACCAGTATGAAAGGAAGCGATAAATTGCGAGTCCATCCCAGTTCTCCTGAATGTTGATGGTCTGTTTCTGCCTGTTGGCCTTCACCACTATATCTGTGTATTCTTTGCTTTTGTCAAATACTGGCACATTGTGGCATACTTGGTCATTTTCAATGTAAAATGTTCCCTTGGTTGTGTGGTTTTTGCTGTCCTTATCACAAGCAGTTGGTTTTTCTCTTGCATCATACCGCTTAAAGTCTATCACAGGTGAATATTTAGTGGCACTGTCTTCAACTGTTTTTGCTGGAATGAAGATAAGGCATCTTAATATTATTAGCATTTTAAAATATATGCAAGGCACAATACATACATTCTCTGCCCCCCCCCCCCCTCTCTCTCTCTCTCTCTTCTCTCTTTCTCAAATCTTCAAGAAATAAATTTCATTTTTGAAAATATATGCGGGCATCATCGCATGAATTGGAACACCATACTTCCTGAAGTACATTAGCGCTTCTGATACACTTCATGAAAAGTGTGCTAGTGTGAAGTGTTGCTGTTCATACCCAAATGTATTTTCAAAACTATTTATTTTACAATATATTTTAATTTCTGTCAGAGTTGTATCAAGATTGAAATGCACATTGTTCATGTAACCAGGTGTTGGATCTTGGATCCACCTATTTGTAGTCCAGCTAGTTCTTCTGTGTATGTCATGTGACTGAGTGATAGAAAGATTGAGGGTGAATGAAACAGAGAGAGAGAGTGAGTGGTTTTCATTACAAGTTCACTATATAAAACCCATTTTACCTGCACACCCCCCATACCTGCTCACACCATCAAATTAAGGTTTCAACATGCTTATTAGAAAACATGTAGTCTGGTAAGGTTTTATATCTAGTTATTCCGATATTAATAATTCAACTTTATGCATTTAATCTAAGGCCTAAAATAAAATAATGTTTACAATTTTGAATGGAATTTTTTTATCATATCCTATAAGTGGTGCTCCAATGAAAAGGAGGAGTCAAATACAAGAAAGGACCGCTTTTCTTCAAAGCACTTTTGTAATCAGCATAGGTGAAAACGTTTCAAGTTTTAATTAATATATCTGCCATAAGGGAAACACTTAATACGCCCTAGACCTCGATTTTCTATTATGCTGGTGTTATTTCCTTTTTACACATACCAACAAAAGACAATTTACTCCCCCAAAAATAAATTATTAAAAACAAATGTCTCCCATCCTCCCCACATTGAAATACCACCTCCCCACATTGAAATACCAACCTCCCTTAATGTACTCATGGTATGGAAGGAGAAAGCACAAGCAGGAACATAGACATTATTGAAGGTAACTTGTTGCTATGACAAAAATGATGGAGAAAATATTCCAAAATATTCAAAGCTATCCAATAAGCCTTAATAGAAAGAGAAGTGTTTCAAAGCTTTTTACATCTGACCACCGCTCTTAGAATCTGCTATAAATTTAGAATAACAATATGAAATCATACCTGTCTATAATAATCACATTTGGTAAATGCATTGAAGAGTTATACCAAAACATTTTAAGTTTCAAGTAATCTGAATGTATCGTATAGGATTATATTCGCAAGCATTTAACAACCACACTCTCTTAGATCACCCATACATTGTAGAAAATTATTGAGATTCCTGTCCAGACATATGCCACATTTACAAAGAGCTTGTAAAGCTATTGTACAAATATCAAATCTACCGTATAACATTCACAACAAGCTACATCCCCACTCCCGTTGATTCCCCAATAACTTGAAGAAAATAATTGGATCCCCTCGATCTTCCTTACAATAGGCACATCTACCGTACAAATGGCATGAAGCATTTATCAAAGCTTCAAGCTATCTGAAAAAGCGGTGTAGGAGAGAAGCATTCACAAGCTATATAACCTTCCCACCACCTGTTGGATCCCCATCAACTGAAGGAAAATAATTGATCCTCCTGTCCTGACAATATGCACATCTACAAATGGCAAAGAAGCATGTACATAAGTTTAGTCTATCTGATAGCAGTTTTAGGAGGAGAAGCGTTCACAGAGTTCACAACGCTATATACACCCTCCACCCTGTTGGATCACCATAACTTGAAGGAAAATAATTGCGATCCTCCTTGTCCGACGATATGTCACATCCTTACAAACTGGCAAGGGAAGCTGTGTACAAAAGTTTCAAGTTCACATATCTAATAGGCGGTTTAGGAAGAGAATGCGTTTCACGAAGATTTTCGGACAGACAGACGGACAGAAAGTACAAAACCGAACAATATGTCTCCCGCTGGAAGGGGCTCCCCCTGGAAGAGGGGAGACATAAATATTTCATCTACCTACCTACCCACACCCAACCTGATAGGGTCGGGTTAGGGGAAACAAACAATTATTTATTTTTGGTCTAAGTAACCTTTGTTGATATCTAAAAGTAGTGAACTGTGTGTAAAGTATGATGTATGAATGTGAAGTTTTTTTCTATATATGAATCAAAATATCAAAACCCTGACTGACTGAGTTGTCCAAGAGTTACATTCACGAGGAAAACAGCTAGATCATTTCACTTGGTATAAATATAAAAGGTACAAACATTTGAAATGTAAATACTAATGCATGAAGCCACAAAATAGCATAACTGTTGCAATAACTGCTAGCTTTTACAATTAAAAGAGTGGATTGGTAGGAAATACTAATTTCAAAATTGCTGTACCTGTTGCATTTTGTTCATATATAGAACCATCGTCTGTTGTGAATTTCACACTCACTGGATTTTCTGTGACCATTTTTATCCTTGTTGAATTTTCTGTTGCGAGGGAACATACAGTTTTGTGAGTTGACCAGTCCGAGGCCTGGCATTCTCGTGAGCTGCAAAATTGAAAAACTGCCATTATTATCTAATTATATACAGATCTCAAGATTGAATTAAATTCCTTTCTGATGAAGATCAACTTTGATTGTTGGATATATTGAAAACAATCAGCTGGTTCCCTGGATTTCAATTTATCCAGAGTGTGGACAGAAAAGTCCCAATGTTACCCTATGTATTGAACAACAGACATGATGTGTATCTGCTGAACATCAGACATTGGACAATAGTATAATGCTGTCTGAGGTGTTTCATACTATAAACTGCTAAACTGATTTTGTCTACAGATTATTTTGTTTACCCAATTAGACATTAACAGCAAACTAACATATCAATTTTATGACCAATTTGATTCGAGCTTTTTCATTGTCAACTTCCCATATCTATACAGAAATACTCCATCATCACCTGTATGTGAAGGTTTGTCTTTCAACTGTGTACTTCAATATGCAAGAGCTTGTTCTGCTCGTGATCAATTTTTAAATCGAGGCAATCTACTGAAAAGTTGATATTGCAATGGTTTTAACAGTAACATTTAAAGTCAGCATTTCACAATTCTATGGTCATTATAATGATCTAGTTTTAAAATACAACCTGTCGTTGGGTAAATTGGTGTCTGATAGGTTTACACCAATAGCTAGGCCATTCTTGATACACTTATTTTGAATATGGATTACTCTGTTTACCTGATCAAGATGGTGTGACTGGTTGACAGGGGATGCTTACCCCTTCTTGGGCAGTTGCTCCCACCTCTGGTATATCCAGGGGTCTGTCTTCTTCCCAATTTTCAATCAGATGGGACTAATGAGATTGATCACTGTTCATTACCTTAATTCATCTTTTCATAAACACAAAACATCTTTTTTGGCATAAGACAACATATATCTACTGGGCTTTAGATGTGACACATAATTATTGGACATTGTAAGATATGACACATACAAGGCGTCACCTTCACAAGGGTTATTGATTCGTTACCTACCACTAAGGTAAAAAAAAATATGTGTGTTTACTGTCACCTGCTGGAAAAAAATAGGGTCGGTAGGTCGGAATTGTTTTTGGGGGTTGCAATTTTATAGTTATATTTGATGTTTGTGTATGTCATATGTGTAATTATTGTATGTTTGCAGTTTTAAACACCTTTCAACTACTTTGGATTTTGATATCTTGTGCAAAAGTAGGGTAAAATCAGTTAGGCTTTGGAGAAAGAAAATTTTCCAATAAAAAGTGTCAGGGTAGGAGTGAAAAAATAGGGTCGGTCGGATGACAGTAAACACACTTTTTTTTTTTGGTCTAACCTTTGACAACATTCACCATTCAAAACATAGGCTTGAGACAGAGGAGGACGCTGTAAGCTCAATGAGATTCCTTGTCTCAGATGCAAGTTTGGTTAGAAACATGAAAATGGTTTCATGTAGGGTCCTTTTCTCAACATCATGAACATTGCATGTTAATTATATTTATAATGTAAGTAATATATCATATTTTTTGTCCTTTAATAAATGTTGTACGTAGCTTAATTATTATTTACTTCACAGTAAATTCTAACTAAATAACATGTTAACTTTAATGAAACATAATTGACAAGTCAACAATACTTGTACAACCCATTGTTTTCAGTTAGCTTGTATTCCAAAATTTTTTGTCTAGTTGTTTCTTCAAAGAAATTGAATCTAGAGGTAGTTAATGCACTGGGCACAAATTCTACACCATGTTGCAAACACTGCGCCATGGTTTCATTTTCGGACGATTATAAAAGCCGTTTTCTGATTGGCTCCACACAAAAATCACATGCTCCATCTTGACCCCATGTTTTGACATGATTGATGTCAAGGGTTAGTGCATTAATGTACAGAATCAATAAGATAATAACCCTACACTTGTGAAGATAAACAGGCATTAGACAAAACACCCATATCTATTGGGCATTTATAAAACACAACATATACTCCAGGCATTACACACAACACATATCTACTGGGCATAAGATGCAATTAATGTTTTGTGTCATAACACATTGCATCAAATGTATTGAGTATTCTACACGGACTTGTCATTTTTAGGGAGATTTATACCAAAAAAGTATATTTTGCTACGGAAGCCCTTAACCTACAGCGTAGTGCCATAAATGAGTCAACTTTCACATTTTACGCTATATATTTAATTGAAAAACATCCTTTGTTTGAACAAGCATTCTGAACTAAATTTTGCTCTAACTTTTATGAAATCTAATAATATGTTTATTCTGAAACACCTAGGCATAAATTGTAATCATGATTTTTAAAACCTTTGCCAACAATTGCAGAAATATGACTGATGAAACTTTAACATCAACTTTTAGAGTTCCATTTCCTTATGTAATCCTTTGTAAGAGAGTAAAGAAAACTTTTAGTGTGGTGTTCTTATAGGGGTACTACTAAACAGAAGAACCCTAGAG
>CAJDSM010000960.1:0-22142 GCA_903981925.1 Ostrea lurida | reverse complement strand
TCCATTTTCCCATCATGCATTCACCGAAAGATCTGAACCTATAAACCGTACACGCGGATGGTTCATGTCATCATGTGCGTGACGTAAGGTGCCTCAGAGAATTATGAGAACGATTACGGCTGCGACCTGCAATCATTGCTGCACTTAGTATATTCCCGTGGCGAGCGTGCGCGCTCTGTATACCGAGCTGAGTAAGAAGAAGTTTCACCGAATCGCCCTTAACCGCGCGCCTTGTGTGAGAAGGTCGAGACAAGTAAGGTCACCGTCATTTCGCTCGTCCTGTCAGCGAGTTGAGGACAGCATGAGTAGCTATTCCCATAACTAGAAAGAAAATAGCTCGTCCAAGGGATCAATGTCCATCCTTGCACTAAGTGACGACAAACCACTAATATTCCATTCCTGTAACACAATGTATGTGTCGCTGTGAGTATGAAAAGATCTGACTAACACTTGAGACTGTTTGCATTCCCTGTTTTGCATGAAATCATTACTATCCTCTTTACGTTGTGTACGTTTTACAGCAGTCTCAGTATTCGTTGTATTTTATTTCTTTATCTATGTCATCTATGCATTGGTTTCACACATTTTTGAAATAATATTTACAGCCTTTTATGGCATTTAGTCCATTTTGGTCAGCAATCAGTGACTACTGCTGTCGGATGATAGATGCTGTTCGGTTACATATATTTCCATCATCTCAGATACTCGCATCAGATTTACCGTAATGACGCACCTAAGGAAACGGAAACATATATTAGTTGAATTTATCAAAGATGTGGGTTATAGTAATTAATGCTATGGATGCATCTCTAAATCTTATCAGGAAAAGCACAGTTTTACAACTTGATTGAGTGTGTATTATGATATGAAGTCGTCTATGATAACAATAAATTTAGTAAGTGAACAATTTTTTTGGAGAAAATAATCTAGAATTACATGTCTTAATGCCACAGCTTCCCGGGAAAGTGTTTATTCATTCAATATTGTTAAAAATTGATGAATGCATTATGAACTTTGAGGTTGTCATTAATTATCACATGACTTCTAGATTAAAATCAAGGGCAATGACCGGAGGAAAGTGTTGTATTCGGACGGACATTTTCCTTATAATTTTCACCTTATCTACATTATGCTTTCTAATAATTACTCCTTTTGACCAGTTAAACATTTTATTTTGCTGCATCCACAATTTCTTACAGACAAGTTGTTGCTTGGCAGGGACTTCAACAGTCAGTTTTAAACGGCCACCAGTGCCATTCGCTACTTCTATTGTCGTTATCACAATTAGATTTTACCAATATGACCTATCATTGAGTCAAATGCTTCTTGATGTGTTTCATAGCCATTGTTAAACCGTTTTTCACACACTGATTTGACTACGGATTGTTTCCGTTTTTGCCTGATCCAAGACCATGGGCTTCACGGCTGGTGTGCCCATCAACAGGGGGATTTACTCACTCCTCCTAGGCCATCTGCATCCCACCCTCTGGTGGTGTCCAGGGGTCCCTGATATGCCGAATACCGGTTTCTTCTGTAGTTTTCTATTTAGGACTTACGAGATTGATCACTGTTCATATCTTTGGCTTTACACATGTGCGTATTATTGTAAACCGTCGTTAATCAAGATAAATACTATAACACGCATCAAAGATTTTTATTTCCCCCTCCCTCATCCCAATTTGTTCGTTCTGTGCTTATTCATTATATATGTTGAATTAATATGCAGCTTTACAGAACGGCTAGCAAACAATTTTGTGAATTTTTCCAATTCATTTTGCGACATTGAAATACCATTAATATAGATGTCTCCATTTTATCAGAAAGATTTTCGATTAACATAAAGAGAAAAATATTATTGTTCATCTCCTATCCCTGTCTTTAACTCTTTCACAGTTCTCTATCTCTTTCCTGTTCTCTCTTACTGAATGAAGCTAGTTTAACTCTAAACACCAAAGCGAATTAAGTACAGAGTGATTGCATGATGAAAGGGGTGGGGGGTCTGCCATTGGAAGAAAAGAATAAAACTGATCACTAGCTATTTCTTTCATATGATAAGAAACAGAAATCTATAATATTTGCCATACATGAAATTATAGAATGAACCGATACCTATGGAAGTGCTTAATTGATAGCCATTATTTTTACCAACGTCAAAAAGAATGTAGTTTGTTCATCATTGTTATCCTTATATTTTTGAAATTGGCATTGTTTCGCGTAATCATCATGCACGGAATACCGTTTAGCCTATTGGCGTTTATTTTAGAGTTTAACAACAATTATTGGTCTTTAATTTGGACCTTAAAGTTTTCAAATTCTATTCTATCTTGTCTAAATATTAATGTTTTGAGTTATCATATGCTTATTGCAATGTGCAAGACCTGGGTAACAAAATGCCTTAATCAAATCATATGTTATCTACCAACAAAATATTAATATCATAAGCTTGATGCTGTTTTTTTCGTTCCAAAATTTTAAAAAGTGTGTATACATGTACACATCCTGATGGCCCATTTCAACATTACGAAGAGCAATATTTTACTTCCCATAGCATGATTGAGCTTGACCGAAGTGTATACCTTTAAAGTCAGATAACTATGCAGAATTGAAGATAAAAAAATCATAACTTTTTAAATTAATAAAAATCTATTTTCCCAAGCATTGCCAGGATATTTTCAGATTTCTCTGACATTGCTGTTTTCCGATAAACATGTACTTGCGAATCAAAATTACACTAATCCCACATTTGTATGTGTCATCTATATATCTGTTGATATTGAACATGCGACATGGAACGCAACTAACAACTCCAGTTTACGACGAACGGACGATTTCAGCTTTACCTTCGTAAGCTTCCCTATTATATAGCAATATAATTTGGCCAAAGCAATCAATATTGTTAAAAACGTAACCATAGTCCCAAAAACATATATACAAAGTCGAGTGTAAGACAACACGGACCTCCGAAAAGCCGAAGCAGGATCAGGTGCGCATGGAGGAGTAGCGCCATCCTGATGACTGACCGCGTCATACCCGCCTGTGATCCGTAGTCGAAACAAAGTAAACGGGGTTACCCATCGCTTCAAATCTTAGAAGGAAATTGACAGTCTAACAGAGGGTATGAAACAAATCAGTCAACATTGCCTAGTGATTAATATATAATCGCAACAAGGTTCATTGTATTACCGACCGTATAATTTACAAAATGATGACTTTACGAGATCGTTATTATTGCATCATCACCTGGATTTGCTGGTGTTACGCAAAGCAGCTGTTTTCTGTGTATAATTACTTTTGCATACTTGTGCATGCGTTTTACAACAGCTGAGGGCCAGCATTTTCGCAAATGTTTGCGGTTTCGTGATTTTGCTCAATGCGACCGTTGATTCGTTAATGCATTCTTGAATTGTTT
The DNA here is from genome assembly GCA_903981925.1 of Ostrea lurida. NCBI lineage: Eukaryota > Metazoa > Mollusca > Bivalvia > Ostreida > Ostreidae > Ostrea > Ostrea lurida. The sequence goes on along the minus strand of CAJDSM010000960.1, from coordinate 18,733 downwards.
CATAGCCATTGTGAAATGTAAGCCGTCCATTTTTGTCCCTATTTTGACTTTTGGTACTCTGTTTGTTCTGATCAAGACAATGGGCTTCACGGCTGGTGTGACCGCCGTAGTAGACAGAGGGTGCTTACTCTCCTTGCGCGACCTGATCCCTTGCATCTTGGTCTATCTAGGATTTCATGCTTTGACTACTCTTGTTTTTGTATTCAGTTTTTGGATTTGCCAAGATGTGATTCATTGTTCCTTATCCTTTCGCCTTTTAAACAGTTTTTGTAAGGACACATGAAATATAACAAATTAAGCGAAACATGTTAAAGGCAAAGATAACGAAACAATTGATCAATCTCGTAGCGTCCCATAATAGAATACCAAACAAGAGTATGGTAAATCCGAATCCCTTGACACACCAGAGGTAGAATCAGGTGCCCTAGTGAGGAGTTAAAGTTCCCCGTTGACCGGCCACACCCGCCATGAACCCATATTCATTGATCTAAGGCAAACGAACAATCCATAGTCAAAATCAGGTGTGAAAAACGGCTTAACAATGGCCTATGACAACACATCACGACATCATTTGACTCAATAGTATGTCATTACTGGTTTAATCTAAATCTGATATAACGACCATATAATTTTTATGGAATGCGTAAATGCGAATTTTAACGAAATGTGTATATGTTTACGACACGGATGCATTTCGTATACTGATTCACATTAAAGTATTTATTAATTTGATGAGCTTACACACTCTATAGTGTTGCCTTTGGCATCTTCATACGAAATAAAATGATTATACATGTGAAAGATATGCGTTATGAACTGCTCAATAAGAACGCGGACCTACCGACATACAACGTCTGCGAAATTCCTGAACAGAAATGAAAATAAAATTAATACCCATTGAATTAGTTTTCACTTTATGAAGGTTTGGAAAGCAACACATTCATACCGGGCCTACGCCTTTTGTCAAGTGATAAAGCCGCCTCATGTATGCAGGTGTTAAAGCGCCTCATGTATACAGATTTAAAGCGTTGCAGTTCATACCCTTCTGTATTTAAATTTATTTGAATGTTCATTAGGAAGGTGAGTATAATTATACCATTTTTTTTCATCTGCTATATTAAATTGCTCCCGCAAATAAAATCAATGACGAGATCATTCCTGTGGAAATAGCCATTTCTATCAAAGTCATTACACAAATTAAAAAAAATGAAATATAATTGCAATTTTTTTTGAAAACATCTATAGCTTACAAGCCTAGATACTAATATATCAAAAAGACTCCATCCGTTTTTATTACTTTCCTTTTTATCATTTCTGTGCAAGGTACGGGGAGCAAAGTAATGATTTATAACTTAAATTTATCTTGTTAGCCGAAAATTAGCAGTGTTCAACTGTCTTCTTGCTCAAGAAAAAGTAATTATGCGGTGATCAATTTAAAAATGTGCAACGAACACAATTTCACCATCAAGCACCTTAGAAATATTAATGTATGGGAATTAGAAAAGTTGATGAATTATACGGTAATGATTATTTGTGGTTATTCTTTTTCATAAGCTTGCTCCTACAATCCACAATTATATGTAAATTAGTCTCTGCCTAGACTTCTATTTTTCATGATATAATTCTCACTGCCACTATAAAGAGTTTTTTACCTGTAAATACCCAATGCGATTGTTTCTGTTTATGAATCCAGTTTTTCAGTCTTACACAATACGCAATTTACAATTAAGCTCTATCGGGTAAATTTCCCTTTGCTTAGATTATGTGAACTGTAGAGCCTACAATATTAACAAGGTCTACAATGTAGATTTTCGAACACGTCATCGAGATTGCGGGGGGGATATTAAACATATTGTTATCCTCCCAGGCATAAGATTTATTAAAGAGTCAGATAATTTTCAATATTTTTTTTCTTATATTTGTATCGTTTCTCTGATTCCTGAGTTGATTTTCCAAATTTTAGGAGACATTGGTGTTGACTTCCGACTATTTTGTTTTTCATTTTTTTTTTTTTTTTTTTTTTATCGTACACTTCATGCTTTAATAATTACATGTTGAAGCAGCCCAGTCTATCGTCGCTTCTTTGACTGGTATACATCAACCGAATTATCAAATAAGCCTGAGATAACGTGAATTCTATAGCATTGTTACACTATGCTACGCCACATGTACACGTGTGTTCTTATAGGCTAAAGTAATTTGATAAAATTTACAATTGCTTAGTTAACGATCAAATCCCAATGAAAATGATCCAACCTGATCATAAGTCGGGGTGTCATTCTTGAAAGCGTTGGTAGAGTTGCGAGAGATAGTAAAAAATAAAGATGAATGCGCAAAAGGTCTATGAAATGTATTTACTTTTTTCCAGTTATCCATAACTTAAATAGCAATGTTCCCCACACTTTTGTATTATGATTGAGAAATCATGGTGAAAAATTACCATTCCGTACCGATTAATTATGCTTATCATATTTATGAAATAAAAAACGAGTTCCTCCACTTTTCATGCCTTTTGAAACAAAAGTTTGCTTGTAACGAGCTTCGTAAAGTGACGGGTGATTTTCACCCCGCTTGGACTGTATTCAATTAACACCGAGTGGGTCATATTTGAAACGCGCAATTTCGCATGCTTTGATTAATCATGCCGATGCAAGATACTACACCTTGCCTCACAAGATTGGCCAACGAAGACATGCGTAACCCAGGTGTCCCCTATATAATTGCCACACTCTGGAATTAATGAATGAAAATCGGAAGTTGCTCTACCGTTTCATCATGTTTCTTAAAAGATTTCAATTGACTCACTCATCGTCTTAAAAATGGCTATCTGTTCGATAACCACACACCTACATGTAAACTGCACTTTTAACGTGGATGAAAATATTGCTTAGTAAATTACACGTTACAGACTTGATTAAATCAGGTAGTTTCGAGGACAAACTTGACTTACAAGTAAAGTTTGCATGAACTTGAAATAAGTAGCTAAGAAGAAATCAAACTTACAACTGAGGTTTGCTTGACATCTGCGCTGATATTCCAAACACAAAATGAACACCGTTTTATTATTCTGCACTTTTGTGCTTCACTATGCTGCCCTCTTGCAGAGTCCGGACTGCTGCTGCTATAGAATCAGGACACTGGATTCAGAGTTTGATCCAGAGATTTGTTGTCCACGTTTTATCATTCTTAGAACGGGAGAGAATTTTTGTTCAAGTGCCCGGATGACTTGGTAGTAAATAACAGCTTCCCGATCGTGTGCTTCCGAAAGGATCGCCACTCGCACACATGTAAGTTTTTGCTTAAATTTACTTTTATTATATATTACATATTTACTTTCTCTGTGTTGGACACTTTGAATATGTCTGTATTTGGGTTTGTTAAATATATTAATCATGGATATATAATCATATATCCATAGGTTGTAAAAATACTCCAATCTGCTGGAAGGAAAGTGCAAGTTTTCATCTGACAAAAGATTAGAAAATTTATGCTGGAAACTGTGTGCAAGATATTTACGACTGTTGAAAGAAAACTCTCCGAAGGAAACCCAAAGCTGACGGAATGTCCATATCCGCCCTATTGTTATGCCAAATCCAAAAGTGTAAATCATTTTAGTATTGGTTGCAAATGTGGAACTTCGATATGAACCAAAAGATGCATGTATAGTTACACATTAAATAAAGTCAAGCTTGAATATACAAGAGTATAACCAACATTATTGAGAATAACTATAGTAGATTGCCCCAATATGTCATCTATGCATTGTTTTTACACATTTTGAAATAAAATTTTACACTAATTTTATGGCATTTAGTCCAATTTAGGAGCAAATAGTACTTCTGCCGTTGATATGATGCTGTCGTACATATATTCCATCATTCTATGATCTAATTTACCGTAATGGACCTAAAGGAAACGAAAATATTAGTTAATTTCTATCAAAGATTGGTAGTAATGAATGCTATGGATGCATTCAATCTACAGGAAAAGCAACCAGTTATAACTGATTGATGTATTGGAAAGTGTCGTATTGATAAAATAAATTTAGTGAACAATTTTTGAGAAAAATCTAGAATACATGTCATTGCACAGATTCCGGGAAAGTGTTTTATTCATTCAATATTTGTAAAATTGAGTGAATGATTAAATTTGAGGTTCTCATAATTATCACAATTCTAGATTAAAATCAAGAAGACCGGAGGAAAGTGTTGTATTCACGGACATTTCTTATAATTTTCACCTTATCTACATTATGTTCTATAATACTCCTTGACATTAAACATTTTATTTTGTGCATCACAATTTCTTACAGACAAGTTGTTGTTGCAGGGATTTCAACAGTCACGTTTAAAGCCAGCATTTCGTAAATTCTATGGTCGTTATCACAATTTAGTTTACCAATATGACCTACCATTGAGTCAAATGCTGTCTGATGTGTTTCATAGCCATTGTTAAACCGTTTTTCACACACTGATTTGACTACGGATTGTTCCGTTTTCCTGATCAAGACCATGGGCTCACGGCTGGTGTGCCCATTCAACAGGGGATACTCACTCCTCCTAGGCATCTGATCCCACCTCTGGTGTGTCCAGGGGTCCGTGATTGCCGAACTCGTGTTTTTGTATTCTATTTAGGACTTACGAGATTGATCACTGTTCATTATCTTTGGCTTTACACATGTGCGTATTATGTAACCTCGTTAATCAAATAACATACTATAACAGACAAGATTTTATTTCCCCCTCCCTCATCCCGAATTTGTTCGTTCTGTGCATTATCATATATATGTTGAATTAATATTCAGCTTTACAGACGGTAGCAAACAATTGTGAATTTTAATTCATTTGCGACATGAAATACCATTAATATATTATGTCCATTTTATCAGAAGATTTTCATTAACATAAAGAGAAAAATATTATTGTTCTATCTCTATCCCTGTCTTTAACTCTTTGTCACAGTCTCTATCTCTTCCTGTTCTCTCTTACTAATGAAGCTAGTTTAACTCTAAACACCAAAGCGAATAAGGACAGAGTGATTGATGGATGAAAGGGGTGGGGGGGTTGCATGGAAGAAAGATAAACTGATCACTAGCTATTTCTTCATATGATAAGAACAGAAATCTATAATTTGGCATTACATTGAAATATAGAATGAACGATACCTATGGAAGTGCTTAATTGATAGCATAATTTTTACCAAACGGTCAAAAGAATGTAGTTTGTTAATCATTGTTATCCTTATATTTTTGAAATGGCATGTTTCTGGTAATCATCATGCACGGAATACCTTTAGCTATGGCGTTTATTTTAAGAGTTAACAACAATTATTGTCTTTAATTTGGACCTTAAAGTTCAAATTCTATTCTATCTTGTCTAAATATTAATGTTTGAGTATCATATCTTATTGCAATGGTGCAAGCCTGGTAACAAAATGCCTTAATCAAATCATATGTATCTACCAACAAAATATTAATATTCATAAGCTTGATCTGTTTTCGTTCCAAAATTTAAAAAGTGTGATATACATGTACACATCTGATGTCCATTTCAACATACGAAGAGCAATATTTTACTTCCCATATGCATGTTGAGCTTGACCGAAGTGTATATAAAGTCAGATAACTATGCATAATTGAAGAAAAAAAATCATAACTTTAAAATAATAAAAATCTATTTTCCCAAGCCATGCAGGATATTTTTCAGAATTTTCTTGACATTGCTGTTTTCCGATAAACATGTACTTGCGAATCAAAATTACACTATCCCACATTTGTATGGTCATCTATATCTGTTTGATATTGAACATGGACATGAACGGCAAACTAACAACTCCATTTACGACGAACGGGACGATTTCAGCTTTACCTTCGTAAGCTTCCCATATTTATATAGCAATATAATTTGGCAAAGCAATCAATATGTTAAACGTAACCATAGTCCCAAAAACATATATACAAAGTCGAGTGTAAGACAACACGGACCTCCGAAAAGCGAAGGCAGGATCAGGTGCCATGGAGGAGTAGGCATCCTATGCTGACGGTCATACCCGCCTGTGATCCGTAGTCGAAACAAAGTAAACGGGGTTACCCCATCGTCAAATCTAGAAGGAAATGACAGTCTAACAGAGGGTATGAAACAAATCAGTCAACATATGCCTTAGTGATAATATATAATCGCAAACAAGGTCATTATACCGACCGTATAATTTACAAAATGATGACTTTAAACGATATTCGTTATAATATTGCATCATCACCTGGATGTGGTGTACGCAAGCACTTGTTCTGTGTATAATTACTTTTTGATATTGTTGCATGCGTTTCAACAGTGACGGGCAGCATTTCGCAAATGTTGCGGTCGTGTTTTGTCAATGCGACCTGTGATTCGGTTAAATGCATTCTTGAAGTGTTTCATAGCCATTGTGAAATGTAAGCCGTCCATTTTTGTCCCTGATTTTGACTTTGGTTACTCTGTTTGTCTGATCAAGACAATGGGCTCACGGCTGGTGTGACCGGTAGACAGAGGGTGCTTACTTCTCCTGCGGACCTGATCCCTGATCTGGTCTATCTAGGATTCATGCTTGACTAACTCTTGTTTTGTATTCAGTTTTGGATTTGCAAGATTGATCATTGTTCCTTATCTTCGCCTTTTAATACAGTTTTTGTAGGACACATGAAAATAACAAATTAAGGAACATGTAAAGGCAAAGATAACGAACTTGATCAATCTCGTAGTCCCAAATAGAATACCAAAACAAGAGTGGGTAAATCCGAATCCCTTGACACACCAAGAGTAGAATCAGGTGCCTAGGAGGAGTAAGCTTCCCCTGTTGACGGCCACACCCGCCATGAACCATATTCATGATCAGGCAAACGGAACAATCCATAGTCAAATCAGTGTGTGAAAAACGGCTTAACAATGGCTATGAAACACATCAGACATCATTTGACTCAATAGTATGTCATACTGGTAATCTAAATTGATATAACGACCATATAATTTATGGAATGCGTAAATGCGAATTTACGAAATGTGTAATTATGTTTACGACACGGATGCATTTTTCGTATACTGATTCACATTAAGTATTTATTAATTGATGAGTACACTTCTATAGTGTTTGCCTTTGGCATCTTCACGAAATAAAATGATATACATGTGAAAGATATGCGTATGAATCTTGCTAAATATAGAACGACTACCGACATACAACGTCTGGAAATTCCTGAACAGAAATGAAAATAAAATATAATACATGAAATTAGTTTCACTTATGAAGGTTTTGGAAAGCAACACATCATACCGGCCTACGTTTTGTCAAGTGATAAAGCGCTCATGTATGCAGGTGTAAAGCGCCTCATGTATACAGATGTAAAGCGTTGCAGTTCATACCCTTCTGTATTTAATTTATTGAATGTCTATTAGGAAGGTGGTAAATTATACCATTTTTTTCATCTGTATATTAAATTGCTGAAATAAAATCAATGACGAGATATTCCTGTAGAAATAGCCATTTTATCAAACATACAAATAAAAAAAAATAAAATAAAATTGCAATTTTTTTGAAAACATTATAGCTTACAAGCTAGATACTAATATATCAAAAGACTCCATCCGTTTTTATTACTTTCCTTTTATCATTCTGTGCAAGGTAGGGGAGAAGTAATGATTTATACTTAATTTATCTTGTTAGGAAAATAGCAGTGTTCAATGTTTCTGTCAAGAAAAAAGTAATTATGGGTGTCAATTTAAAAATGTGTAACGAACACAATTTACCATCAAGCACCTTAGAAATATAATGTATGAATTAAAAACAAAAAAAAAAGTGATGAATTATACGGTAATGATTATTTGTGGTGTATATTTTTTAAATATGCCTCCTACAACTCATTATATGTAAATTATTCTCTGCTAGACTTCTATTTTTCATGATATAATTCTCACTGCACTATAAAGAGTTCTTTACCTGTAAATACAATGCATATTGTTTCTTGTTTATGAATCATTTTCAGTTTACAAATCGCAATTTGACAATAAAGCTCTATCGGTAAATTTCCCTTTGCTTAGATATGTGAACTTGTAGAGCCAATATTAACAGGTCTACAATGTAGATTTTCGAAGTCATCGAGATGCTAATTAAACATATGTTATTAAAAAGCATAAGATTATAAAGAGTAGATAATTTTCAATATTTTTTTTCTATATTTGTATCGATTTCTCTGATTCTGAGTTGGATTTCCAATTTTAGAGACATGGTGTTGACTCCGACTATTTTGTCGTACATTCATGTTAATAATTACATGTTGAAGCAGCCAGTCTATCGTCGTTCTTTGACTGGTACTACATCAACCGAATTATCAAATAAGCTGAATATACGTGAATTCTATAGCAATTGTTACACTATGCTACGCCACATGTACACGTGTGTCTATAGCTAAAGTAATTTGATAAAATTTACAATTGGTAGTTAACGACAAATCCCAATGAAAATGACCAACTGATCATAAGTCGGGTGTCATTCTTGAAAGCGTTGGTAGAGTTGGAGAAATATAAAAAATAAAGAGAATGGCAAAGGTCTATGAAATGTATTACTTTTCATATCATAACTAAATAGCAATGTTCCCCACACTTTTGTATATGATTGAGAAATCATGGTGGAAAAATTACCATTCCGTACCGTTAATTATGCTTATCATATTTATGAAATTAAAAAACGAGTTTCCACTTTCATGCCTTTTGAACAAAAAGTTTGCTTGTAACGAGCTTCGTAAAGTGACGGGTGATTTTCACGCTTGGACCTGTATCAATTAACACCGAGTGGGTCATTATTTGAAACGCAATTTCGTGCTTTTGATGTAATCATGCCGATGCAAGATATACACCTTGCACTCCAAAGATGGCAACGAAGACATGCGTAACCAGGTGTCACCCTCAATATAATTGAACTCTGGAATTAATGAATGAAAATCGGAAAGTTGCTCTACCGTTTCATCATGTTCTAAAAGATTCAATTTGACTCACTCATCGTCTAAAAATGGCTATCTGTTCGATAACCACACACCTACAATGTAAACTGACTTTTAACGTGGGATGAAATATCTTATAAATACAGTTACAGACTTGATTAAATCAGTAGTTCGAGACAACTTGACGTTACAAGTAAAGTTTGCATGACTGAATAAGGTAGTAAGAAAGAATCAAACTTACAACTGAGGTTTGCTTGACATCTGGCTGATATTCCAAACACCATGAACACCGTTTTATTATCTGCACTTTGTGCTTCACTATGCTGCCTTGCAGAGTCCGCTGTGCTGTATAAATCAGACATGATTTCAGAGTTGATCCAGAGGATTGTTCCACGTTTTATATTCTTAGAGACGGGAGAGAATTTTTGTTCAAGTGCCCGGATACTTTGTAGTAAATACAGCTTCCCGATCGTGTGTTCCGAAAGGATCGCCACTCGACACATGTAAGTTTTGTAAATTACTTTTATTTATATATACATATACGTTTCATGGTGGACACTTTGAATATGTCTGTATTTGGTTTGTAAATTATGTTAATCATGGAATTATAATCATATATCCATAGGTGTAAAAATACTCCAATCTGCTGAAGGAAAGTGCAAGTTTTCATCTGACAAAAGATTAGAATATGCTGGAAACTGTGCAAGATATTACGACTGTGAAAGAAAACTCTCCGAAGGAAACCCAAAGCTGACGGAATGTCCATATCCGCTATTGTTTGATGCCAAATCCCAAAAGTGTAATCATTTTAGTATGGTGCAATGTGGAACTCGATATGAACCAAAAGATGCATGTAAGTTACACAATTAAATAAAGTCAAGTTGAATTATACAAGGAGTAAAACCAACATTATGAGAATAACTATAGTAGATTGCAACCAAAGGCTGTGGTTATGAACACAGTGTTTTCGTGTAGATACTTTATTACTACGATGACCGACAAATAAGTCGATCGATCAAATAATTTTCATAGAACATTTAACTCGCCATCTTGTAACGTAGTTTCATAAAAGAATATGTCTTTCTTTTTACCTTGAAAACGTGGTATTCGTTCTATAGAATGAGTTAGGCGCACTTGCATATTCTACTTGAAATTCTAATATCATGAAAGTCTGCAAAACTAAACGGGTTTTTTTTTCTGTCCTTTACAGGTGACTATGAAGACAATCACTGTAAATCTGCTCACTGTATTCCATGTCACGTGCGCTTCCCGAGCTGTAAAGGATCACCAGACGGCCTTAACCCCTGGAAAGGTCGAGAAAGGTCACCGTATTTCGTCGTCTGTCAGGATGAGAGAGTAGTATTCCAAGGACAATGTCCATCTACATTGGACGACAAACCACTAATATTCCATCCTGTACACAATATGTGTGTTGAATATGAAGAAGATGACTAACACTGTGCATGTCTTCTCTGTTTTGCATGAAATCTTAGTATCTTTTTACATATTCTTATGATTTTACACAATATCAGTATTCATTTTATTTCATGTTATATATGCAATTTTGTTTTACACATTTTTCAATAAATTTATACACTTGATTTTATTTTACTTCCTCTGATTCAGGAACATATAGGACGTCTGCCACTTATACAATACATGTATAAATGCAATGTCATATTACGTGCTACTTTACCGTAATGACTCAAAACCAATCGAAAAGATTAGTTAATTATTGCAAGTCTATCAAGGACTGTTAATAATGTTTGTGATGTTGTAAATCAATCTACAGAAAAGCAACCGATTATAATTGATTAACGGATAGGAGTGTGTTGTATTGTTAAACTTTTAGTGCACAAATTTTAAAAAATATCAAGAATTCTTGTCATTGCACTGCGATTCCAGGAAAACCTTGTATTCACATTTCTAATATTTTATTTACCTTATTTACGTCATGTTCTATAATACACCTTGCCATTATTTTTTTTCTGCATCACAATTCCGAATATACGTACGCATTATGTTACTTCGTCAAGTAAATGAAATAATATAACAGAAAAGATTTGAAGTTCTCCCTTTCTCATCTTGAGTCTGTTCCTTGTTTTGTGCATCATCATTATAGATTAGTTGAATCAATATTCAGCTTTACAGTCATAAGCAAATAATTGTGAATTTAAACGTTAGTTCGTTTACAACTTAAAATATCATTCCCATATTATGTCCACTTTATCAGTAGCTTTTATAAAGAGAAAAATATAAAGCATATACGGTACCAATTTTTATGCACCAGATGCGCATTTCGACAAATTATGTCTCTCCAATGTGATCTTTTTATCTATCTATATCACTTTTTATCTCTCTCTCTCTTTTCCCTGTTCTCTATGACTGTTGACGTAGCTTGACTTTAAGCACCAGAGGAATTCAGGACAGAGTGTTTGGTGAATTTTCAAAGGGGAGAGTTTGCATGGAAATAAGAATCAGTTGATTTGCTATTTCTTCATATGCCATTGTTAAGCCGTTTTTTACACACTGATTTGACCACGGATTGATCCGTTTACCTGATCAAGACTATGGGCTCACGGCGGATGTGACTGGTCAACAGGGGATGCTTACTCCTCCTATGCACCTGATCCCATCTCTGGTATGTCCAGGGGTCCGTGTTTGCCCAACTCTTGTTTTTGTATTCTATTTCGGACTTGAGAGATCGATCACTATTCGTTATATTTGCCTTTATATAATAAGAAATAGAAATGTACAATATTACTTATACTGAATAATTGTATGAACGGTAATGATATTGATACCTATCAAGAAAGGTAACAACAGAACATTTAATATATGCTATCATACTGTACCAACAAAATAGAGAATATCATCTGCTATTCATTGGTATGCTTATATCTTAAATTGCGTGTCTCTGTTAACCATCAATCATTTCAAGATTAGCAAAAGTAAGGGGAGGGGGACGCATTTGTAAATAGAGTAAAACTAACTCTTTTGTTCTTTTTCATTTTAATAAATCAATTCAGAAATGTTATGACACTTACGCTTTCTTTCTTTTTTTCCAAATATAAACATAAGAATTACAGCTTGGATAATGATATCATATTCGTGTTTCGACTCTATTTGTAGTAAATCTGCACCAATTCAATATATAGCATCTGTTTTGATAGGGTATCAATATTCTCTGTTTTTGTGTTTATTTTACTTGCTCCTATGGGTGGACTGAGTCCCACAAATGGGTACTATCTAGCTTTTCCCGCATATAATTTACATTGTCCGTGTGCATACAAAGACAAGATACACTATATTTCTAAGTTTTTGCATTTGATATATTTACAGATTGTAACTATATCCATTTAACCACAAATGCGTTGAAGCTTTGAATGTTAGTAATAGGCGTCTGAATAATTAAACGTCTGGGAATTCCAAAAGAAATGGAATAAAGTGAATGTAAATATTAGATATTAAAAATACATACACTCATGTACTACATACTTTGGAAACTTTCTATGACTATAATGCCTTGACAATATACATGTGTTTCTAACACAAAAAAAACCTGACATTCTACGTTGAAATTAAATATTGTTTTAAAACAATTTCTCAATTTTAAAAGTTGTAAATATTTCATGAAAGCGCTACCCCTTAAGCTGTGGTGATATATAATAGGTTTAATGCATGGAATGAATTTAGCTACATGAGGTTTACTTTATGACAAAGTGGAAAATTACAGCTTCTCCATCGTCAACTTCCCATTTTATCTAGCAATATTCCATCATCACCTGTATATGGTGTGTATGTCTCTCAACTTAATCGATATGCAAGAGCTTGTTCTGTGTATGATCAATTGTTAAATTGAGGTAGGCTATTTACAAACACGTAGTTGTAATGTCATGTTTAAAGGCAGCATTTTGTAAATTTAATTCTATGCGTCGTTATAATGATTTAGTTTACCAATTTTATGCCATTGGGTAAAATGCTATCTGATTTGATTCTTAGGAATTGTTAAGCCGTTTTTCATCCATTGATTTGACCACGGATTACTCGACAATGGGATCACGGCAGGTGTAACCATTCTGCAGGGGATGCTTGCTCCTCTTTGGCACCTGATCCAACCTCTGATGTGCTCGGCGGTCCATGTTTGCCCACGTATTGTATTGCTTTGTTTTACGAAATTAATCACTGGCCATTATCTTTGCCTTGATATCATTGTATTTGATTTGGATATAAAATGGCGAAGTAAAAAAGTATCAAACGTAATCTTAGTCCAAAAACACATATAAAATCGAGTCTAGGGCAACACGGACCTTCGACAAAAGCGAAGGCAGGATCAGGTGTCATGGAGGAGTACTCATCCTCTGCTGACCAGTCACACCCGCCGTGAGCCTGTAGTCGAATCAAAGTAAACGGGGTTACCCGTCGTCAAATCTAGTATGAAAATTACAGTCTTTTATATTATGTTAAAATCCGTCTAACCAATTTACATTGTACGTTAAAAATTCGTCTATAAAAGATGGATTCCATTTTCACTTATCTGAAACGTCTATAAGAACATAGTTTATAATATAAAAGGGAAGAAATCCGTTAAAGTCGGAGAGTCTGATTTTTTTTTTAGGTATCTGGGTATACGTCAATTTTGTATCTGGTAATTTTGGCAGTTTTTGACAACATTTGGGCTTTTTTAAATTTCTAATGCAAGTGTTAAATTTTCTCTCATTTAGAATTTAATAATACTGGGTTAATAATTGATTGGAATTGCTAATTAGTGAACTTAACTTCATAGAGTTAATCAAATATTTTAATTATTTTGTAATCTGATCATTTAATTTTACTTTTTGGAAAATTGATAAAAGATTTAAAATCACATATTCAGATTATTCTGGATCAGACTTTTATTTATTATACACATTGGGGAAATATTAGATATAGCCTACACAATTTGAATGTTATTTTGAGAGGCGTTGTAATTATTGAACTGGGGGGGATTATTTCTTCTTGAATTAAATTTATTAGAACTCAATAAATTTATGAAACTTTAAAAGAGACTCATTATTTTTTTCAAATTTGGTACATATACATTAAAGTATCTGGTGTCAGAAAAACTATCCAATGTCATTTCACGAACTGCACCATCCTAACAGAGGCAGTTCAAGAGTAGCGCTAGCACGTTACAATTCAAAGAACAATAGTTTACTTCATGCAGAGCATATGACCGAGATGAACACAAAGTCAGGTAACTACATATATATGCCAGGACTCAACATTAACTTAAATTTCCACTTGTCCATCGGACAAGCTGCCACAAAATGTTACTTGTCCGACTGTGTATCTTACATGTCCGAATCTGAACAAAACAAGGTTTATTGTTAACTTTTATTTTTCAAGATTTATATTGAATTGAGTAATATTAAAATTTAAAGCTTTATCTATTAATCAAAATAGAACTTTGATGTTTGTCAGGTCCATAATTAACTTTGATTAGTTCTCAAGAAGGCCAGAGGAGAAGCTTAAAAAGTCTACAAAGGCAATGTTCAGATTTTCGAGTCATTAGTTAAGTGGTTGCGATACATGGAATTATCCAAATTAAATTCTTTCATTCATTTTCCCTGTATTCATATTGTCCTGATTCCTATTCAATTTCATTCTGAGTTGGAGTCTTTTTCAAAAACGTGATTTTACAATCACGCTAACAATTGTAGCCAGAAGCAACCAGATCCATTGCAACACGTGTCACAAGGACACGTGTGTGTATAGATAAAGTATTGCGATTTAAAATTGTGGTCGATTAGAAAACTCAATGAACATGGGGAATCGATCATAGACTGGGTGTCTTTCTTGAATGCATCTGGTGATAATGCAACATACAAAAAAAAGCATTTGTAAAAATATGAAAGTATCGTATGAAATAATTTATTGACACTTGACACAAAGAGAAAAATAGATGCACGGATCCACATATATTTTAGCTATTTTGCTTGTAATGGATATGATTATCAAATTAGTTAAAATGATAAAGCTATTAAGGGTCCTCCAGTGTCGTGGCATTTTGAGTAATTTTATCTCGAGACAAAGAGATTTTACTAAAGTGTCGTAACTCTAATGTAATTTCGAAGAGTTAATGTTCTTAGTATGCCTCTTCAACATAGAAGATAATAAGACTCATAACCATGGTGAGATAAACAAAAGCGTGAATGAGAAATCCCGAGATACGAACGGGCGATCTATAAGTGAAAAAACAAAATATCTAAAACAATGAGACTACGATTGTTATTAGTTTTACCCTTACTGCCCACGAAGTTGTAAGGTATTTCATGTTTATGCGAAAGAAAGACGTGGCACTTTACAAGCAATTGATTTTTCATCAATCTACATCGGGGCTCGTGACGACTTGGCCTTCTATCTTCTATATTTACATTAAAAGAATAAGACGGTGTCAAATTTTAAAAAGACAAAAAGTTCGTGACGAGCCCGTGAGCCGGACTGTTCACTAAACGACAGTACTAGATCGGCCTACAGAATCAGTCGGGTAATTATTTTTTTTACACCTGTACTAAATTACATAAGCAAAAATTAAATGAACGACTATTTTCAAATGAAATAAATGAACGACATGCTTGATTTAGATTATTTGTGCATCTTTATTATGATTTTACAGTGTTCATAAGTACACACTGCACCTATCCGCCAGGACGTAAATTGCTAGACTAGCACAGTAAGTAACTAAACATTAATGACAGGCGAAGTAAATGGAAGTGAACGTGAAAATACATATGTATTAAAGGTATGAAATATCATAAATATGTGTAGACTTTCTTTATGAATACGATTTGCAAAATAAGTAGATATTATGTATTTAAACTCCATGTATAATTCTAAACAGGGCTTTATAGCATAAACTTTGAAAAGAAATATACCATCTAATTTTCATCTCTGAGTACATTATACACATGTTGCAGTACGTTCAGCTCAATCACTGTAAATGCAATTATTTTTTTATGTTCTAAGGTTTGTAAATTATTAAGCTTGATTAATATGTATTTGACAGATATTCTCAAAGCATAAACTGGAAATCGAAGGCGTCGCATTATTGTAATATTGGGAATTTTAGCGAAAAGTTTACAGAGGATGCTCATCATATCATAAGCCATGGTTTTGATTAATTGTGTAGATGAATAGCATTTGGTTTGGGATCGTCTTTTAGTATAGCATGCTCCAATTGTAAAAATGTTACCCAAGTATCATCAGGGAAAGAGGCAGTACTATGGACAGGAGATCAATTAAAAGCATGCACGTGCAGGGCGTAGGACTGATTTTGAAAGGGGGGCAAATTCAAAATTTGTGACAAGCACAATCTTACTTTTGTAAGATGGGGGCATTTGCTCTGGCTCCCACCCCGGCTCCTACGCCATGCATGTAAAAAGAATTAGGTTCTGTTTGTAACCATGTTTTAGATTCTGCAAAGGGAGGTAATTATTTTTGCAGCTAATATTTATGTAATTTTATTTTTCCCCATTCTTCAAATTCACAGCAAAAAATTAAATTCTAATGTGATATATTTCATACATTCTATTACTATTGATGTTAAAATTTGAACAAAATTTGTGGTATATTATTTTTTTTTTTATTTTCATTTTTGTTATAATATATGATATCGCATTTTTTTTTAAATATTCTAATTTTTTATTTAAGTTTTATTTGGTTATTGATGGGTTTTTATATTTGATATATCATTAATTATTGTATTTCTAGCCATTTCTTTGTTTTTTTGTATTTAAATTGTTTTGTTTGTTTCATGCAACATTAATGTGCAATGACATTAGAAGTAATAAATCATAAAATATATGCTAATTTTGTTATTGTCTTTGATGTTAAATTATGTTATATGGTATATTCAACAGCCTGCTGTTGTTTATGATTTTGGGACTTAAAACTTGGATGACCCTCCAGCCTCCTTAAGATTGTCTTTATATTGAAAAATCAAAGTACATTACCCCTCCCCATTAAACATGAAATATCCCAACTATTTGGTTATAGTTGAGAATTCATATCACGAGATTACATTTCAACTGATGAATGGTATTTAGTAAACTTACAAAAAAATTGATTTCCATTTCATATTTTTTTTTGCAAAAAAGGGAAAAATACAGTTTGTATCAAATTTCGTTAAGTGATAGTCAATTTCAATGTTTCTGTACATGTATCAATGAGCACTGAGTGGGTCATTAATTGAATCGTTCTCTTCACTTCGATAGAAACGTGCTGATGCAAAGATCACACCTAACATTCCAAAAATGTTAACGAAGACTTGCGTTACCCGGTATTGTGCGTAAAATTGATACCTGGAATTAATGAATGAAAATAGGAAAGTTACTCTAGCGTTTCGTCATGTTCTAAAAGTTTTACTTCCGACTCACTCATTGTCCAAAAATTGCAATATGCTTTATAACCACACACCTACAATGTAAACTGATTTTCAACGTGGGACGGAATATCTTATAAATACAGTTACGAAGCTTTGGCTGAATAAGTGATACAAAATAACTTAACTTTACAACTTTTTGCTGAACTTATGTCTGATATTCTAAAAATCATGAACACCGTTTTATTATCTACACTTTATGCTTCACTATGCTGCTTTGCAGAGTCCGCTGTGCTGTATAAATCAGACACGGATTTCAGAGTGGATCCAGAGGATTGTTCCACGTTTTACATTCTTAGAGACGGGAGAGAATTTTCGTTCAAGTGCCCGGATGACTTTGTGGTAAATAAAGCTTCCCGATCGTGTGTTCCAAAAGGATCACCATTAGACACATGTAAGTTTGAAAATCACGTTCACCATCATATATTTACCTTTTATATTGAAAAGAACGCATTGCGTGTTTTTAATGCAATTTGATAGAATTATAATCATATGTTTCGACAGGTGTGACAATACTCCAATCTACTAAAGAAAACTGCACATTTCCATCCGATAAAAGGTTAGAATATGCTGGAAACTGTGCAAGATATTACGACTGTGAAAACAAAATTTCCGAAGGAAATCCAAAGCTGACGGAATGCCCATATCCACTTTTGTTTGATGCCAAATCCCAGAGTTGTGATCATTTTAGCATGGTAGATTGTGGAGCTCGATATGAACCAAAAGACGTATGTAAGTTTTAAGTGTTTCCGTACAGTCAAATTAGTAAGTTTGGGAATAATAATCATTGCATAAAGTTAGGATATCTACATGTAGCATAAAGTTAGGATATACAGAGTATATTCGGCCCGAGGGTTGATATGGGGCCCAAGGGCTGATATGCCTTGCGATATGGATTTTAGCATGTAATATTCTATTGATCATATACTTCGCCTTTGTAGGAGGTCCATGTTGTCTTACACTCGATTTTGTATATGTTTTTGGATGATGATTACGTTTAACACTAAGTTAACTTAGAGCCTTTTTGTATAATGTCAAGCTTAAAATATACGGTGGTGAAGCAAGGCATTTTCTGTTACAACTCTAAAGGCCCGTCTTCACTGACATAATTTTCCATTGTGACGTCTTAGATATGCATTTTTGCACGGCGTGCAGATATGGGTGATTGTGACGTCATCCATATCAGTCCATGTATATTCTGCGTAATCACGATCAAGTATATGATAAAAAACGATTTTGAATTAATTAACATTCAGATGGCCCATATTTGAACCATATATCAAAATCAGCAAAATAGTTGACATTATGAAAGATATGATAATATGACAACTACATTATATGAT
>CAJDSM010000959.1:0-15362 GCA_903981925.1 Ostrea lurida | reverse complement strand
AAAAGCTCAGCCTACAACATCCTTAAACCCATCTTGCAGCAAAAAATAAATACAACAATGTGCATAGAATCCCAATTATGATTTCCGCACAAAAATAATGTCAGACAAATATGGCTATTTTTTTACAAAATACACCAAATAATGACTCGGGAACACTTCCTTGTCATCTTTACTGTCTTCAAGTGCATGATGCAAAAATGTTATGTGGTTTTTTTTTCTAGCCAAACACTTCTACTGAATCGCTGGGATTTTTATGACCTAGTATTGTCCTTAGTCTACATATATGCTTGTTTCAATATTACATCGTAATTGTCATTTATTGGATTTGTATTTGAATAAATGACCATTCTAATTCATTACTGTTAGGAATGCATGGATCTGACAACACACGTGTACATGTAACAATATTCTAAAGTTTTATTCCAAAGCTATTCCTTCATGATCCTGTATCTTAGACCCGTTATATAGTTAAATGTATATTGAATGTGCATTTTTAACTCTTAAAGTAGAAACTCGATTTTTCGAAACTGAATTGAACAATTTTTCAGTGAAAATTAAGAATGAATAGAATATACTTATCAACCTACTTTAAAATTGTACAGTTATTTACATGTAAGTATGATGCTAATGACTTTAACTTTTGATTTTTTAAACATCAAGTGCGCAAGTCTTGATAATAGTAATATTATATGTTTGGAAGATAATTACATTACATACCACTTATACATAATTTTAGCTAGGTGTGATACATTGATTAGATTTCAAAGCCACTCTTATTTCCTTATCAAAAGGGATAGTAGGAATACAATACGACATATTATACGACGGTTTTTGAGGATATGTACATGTAAAACGAGATATTTTCCTCTTCCTGCTTAATTTACTCTCATTTATAGGGTTTCAAGTTGATTTACTCTCATTTCCTGGTGTGGAAGAAGGACATGCAGAAACATATGATGATGTTCGAGAATCAAAAATGACCCTCCGTGCCGGAAGCAGTGGACCACGTGACACTGGGGAGTACAGAATCAATTCTACCGATTACAATGAACTATTTAGTGACAAGAACGCTCTGAAAAAATCCATAAATAAAGGAGGCCAATACTGTTACATTGATGCACACTTTCAAAGGAACGACACACTCGTCACTTTGTCCGAGTTCCCGGATGACGATTGTTACGCCAGTATATCCCAAAATACAAAGCGTCTGCACAGAATTTCTAAGTCCTGCTCTGATATAAACGCAATTCTAACAAAACCTTACACCAATATCATTAGCCATCTGAATGCTAAATCCACGGCAGACAATTTAGATAAAGAGGTTCTCATAGAGCATTTATAGACTTACATCACGTCTCATTGATTTTGATGACTTTGAATATTGTATAAACCTGACTCGGGAGAATTTCCTGCAAAAAAAACTAGTTTGGGAACCACTAAAGCAACGCAAAGAACAGGAATGTTCTACTCCACCATTATTGTAAACTTTATTAGCATTCCTTTGTAATACAGACATATTTTGTAGACGTGCTTAATTACATGAAAAAAAATTGTACTGAACGGATTTCTCATCAAGTACACAAGAGATGGGGTTTTTTCTTTTCTATTCTCATGATGTCATATATTTTTTCTTAAACATTTTTAGCGTTCTTTGTCATTTTAGGGATGGCTGGTGGTAGTGTGTTAAAACTCCATCCTGAAAAAAAAATCTTTTTACTTTCAAATCATTTAGATGACGAGTGCATACACGTACTGATGACACTGCCGTCTGACTGGAACAATCTTGTTGAGAGCATGTCAATGACCGGTAATGGTAATTCATCTTATCGATATGATATGAACACCCCTGAGGAAACCCGATTGTTTTGAAAACAAAAAGACAAATAGCTACACGTGGATTTGAAACGACGAAGAAAAGGAACGGGAGGAACGTTGATTATCATTTCTGTCCATGAGACTGTCGATCCGAAACATAGACGTATCTAGAAGAATGGATTTCATCAGCTTTCCTTAGTGTTTACGGTGATTGTTGTAAAAGTAGCATGAAAAAACACAGGAAAATGTGAAGGAAATATGAAAGAAAAGAGTCACCAGTCAAGATACTGGGGTAAAAAGAAGAAAATGTGCCATTGTTAAGCCGTTTTTCACACACTGATTTGACTACGGATTGTTCCGTTTACCTTATCAAGACTATGGGCTCACGGCGGGTGTGGTCGGTCAATCGGGGATGCTTACTCCTCCTAGGCACCTGATCCCACCTCTGGTGTGTCCAGGAAGGAAATATGAAAGAAAAGAGTCACCAGTGTTTGCCCGACTCAAGAGATTGTTTTTGTATTCTATTTAGGGACTTACGAGATTGATCACTGTTCGTTATCTTTGCCTTATACACGAAAAAGAAATTGCAAGTCTTGCATGATGTTTTTCATAATGCCATGTATGTGTGTGTGTGTGGGGGGGGGGGGTGGGTGGGTGTGTGTGTGTGTGTATGTGTGTGTGTGTTGTTGTTGTTGTTTTTATTAAAATTAGTTCTTGTTTACCTAGGATATGATTTGTTTCCATTATCCAAAATGATATCGTTTATACATGTACATGTATCAGTAATTTAGTTGCTTCAAAATCAGTGATATTATGTTCAACTTAGATTCTTGTCCCACGCCATTGGAAAATAAATATTTGAAAGGTAATCTTTATAGGATTGGACATTTTGAATATCTAAGATATTCTGTTAATCGAAAACTTGCAATAGCATGCAAATACATGTACCATCGGAGAATCAATAAAAGCCGGAAAGAATGAGCACATGACAGAATAGAAATGCAAGGATCAACTATGCTGTACCTGCGAGCATTGGCGGAACCGGATGTAAGTATTATATACAATGAACAACAGTTCCATGATTGATTGATTGTATATTTTTTACATCTCTCTTGAGAAAATTTCACTCATATGGAGACGTCACCATTGCACTGTAAAGGGCTGTAAATTTAGGCCTGTGCTCGGCGACATGGCCTTTGAGCAGGGAGGGATCTTTATCGTGCCATGCCTGCTGTGACATGGGGCCTCGGACTTTTGGGGTCTCATCCAAAGGACGGCCCTATTTAGTCGTCTCTTACGACAAGCAA
This sequence comes from Ostrea lurida, assembly GCA_903981925.1. Lineage (NCBI taxonomy): Eukaryota > Metazoa > Mollusca > Bivalvia > Ostreida > Ostreidae > Ostrea > Ostrea lurida. Next base: position 12,240 of record CAJDSM010000959.1, on the reverse strand, counting down.
GGGATACTGAGGACCTAATATTCTAACCAGGATCCACACATTGATTTGTCTATGAATGAGCAGCAACATATATGCATGTAAATAGTATATGAAATGCATCCGTCCAGGGCTAAATGCTAGTGGTTTATTTCAGTTGTTTGTTTTACGTTATGCAACCATTTGGTAAATTTGTCGACCGAGTGAATTGACGGTATCTGAGCATATATGTCACAAACCAGCAACGTAGCTAATGTTCTATGCATAGAATGAACATGGTTATGAACACGATATGCCAACATGGGGCCATATTGAATTGATCATTCACGTGCAATGTTTGTGGGCCCGGAGAAATATAATTATTTTTGCACGTTGTCGAAATAGTATTACCTGTACTTCGGCTCGAGATGGTTTTAGGTATCTGGATTCGAGGACCTTCAAGCACGGAATGCATGCACAGCTTGTGAAGTCAAGTGTGTAAAGCTGTGAGGTTAGGACTGGTTCCCCCATGGGATATCCTAGATGAAGGTCTAGAGAGAAATAGATCCTCGGTCCGCGTGGTTCCATTACACCACCGTTTGTCCTCTAGTCCAGGTTGTGCGTGGGAGACTGTTTATAGCGTGAATCCCCCCCCCTTTCTTCAACAGAGTCGTCTTCTGCATTAATAACGTAAAATGCTACTCCATATTCAGCACAAGAACAAAGCCTTAATATTTAAAAAACAAAGTTAATCCAGGTAAATATCAACGATTTTCAAGTTGATGCAAAGACATTACAGGGTTTTCCATGGCACGTAATTGTACCCTGCCACATGGCTTGCTGAATTTTCGAGAAATGATTCGTGACGTATTTACCCGTCACAGTAAAGACTAAGTAAATGTTAAACAATATCGAACCATGCGGAATGAAACTTTCCGGAATAATAGAATGGACAACCCCCCCCCCTTTTCATAATAACAAGAAAGACAACGAGACAGTTCCGGAGATAAATGTGCATATGCTAGACAAGCTAGAATATGCGATAATATTCTAACCAGGATCCACACAGGGGCGACAGTTCCAGGTGAACGTGGATTTGTATTGTGACACAACGTACACCATTCATATCATAACATGTTCAGGATGCAAAGACTCTGACATCGGTGACACAAATAACACCCTAGGAGAAAAACAACTCCGAATTATCATCATTAAAACCAGGTTCTCTCGCCATTTTCTGATTGTGTCTAGTTTCCGCGTCCAGTTTTCGTTGCCCCCGTTGCAAAAAAGAAACAATCAATGAACGAGATCAAATGTTTTGGTACAAAAGGAGTAAAAATGTCTTTTGACAAGGAATGCTCACGTGAAATAATTTTTAACCCTGTCACTCGTCATTCAAAAGTCACGAGCAAAGTTAAACATTTGACTGAAGTTTTGAAATCAAGGCCAAACTCTACACAGTAGTAATCACAAAGACAGAGATCGTGGTATCAAATGAAAGGATTTGTCATGAGACCTATATTGTACATGTACATGTATATACAATTATGCAGGCCTTGTAAACACGTACCTTACATAGTTCAGGAGATATTGCCAACGTTACGCTTTTTGAAAAGAAGGTAAAACACCAAGTCAAAAGATGGCACCAAAAGAAAAATATTTTGTCACAAAGAATGCAGATATATTATGAGAGCTCTGTTACTCGTCATTCTATGAGCAAAGTTAAAAGTTTTGGTTTTAACTTTTGAGATTCGAGTAAAGCTCCAAGGTCAATGTCAATTGATAGAGAGAGGGAGAGAAAATTGATTATTTAAAAACCTTTCCGGAATCACTAGACGACCAGATTTCTTTATATGCTACCCAGTGAATGAAATCTTCCTCTAAAACATGTATTTCGTTTAATTACAATGTAAATCAAACTTTTGGAAAAACCTAAGATGTCACATGAGGTAGAAAAAGCCTATACAAAACCTATCTTGACAAACTATGAAATGTGTTTACGAGTGGTGGGCTAAGTGTGTCAGAATGAGTACAATACCGAAATACATGTAAGAGGGGGAAATACTACTCCAGGGCGCATTTCCTGGAGAAAAATCTAACCAGGGCCCGTTTATTTGGGGGGGGGGGTCTATGCAAGGGAAAAGTATATGACACCACACTGGAATGAGAACAACGACACTTAACTTATTTTTGTGTTTAAAAAAATATGAATATTTGTCATAGTTATCGTACCTATAGACGCGTTTTAAGAACATTCAAAAATTTTAACTTTTAAAATACACTTCAGAGTTCTTTACTACGGGGCGCCGGTTGGGACTTGATCTTTTTGTAATCAAAACCAATTTTGTATACACGAAATTGAATTCCGTCACAACAAAATTCATTTTTGTCCCACAAAAGTATGTTGCTTCATAATAACTTCATTTTTTGTATTGATAAGTTATACAAAATTATTTTTCAGTAAACAAAATTAAATTTTGTATACGAAATTCAATTTTGTCACGACAAAATCCATTTTTGAAGACAAACCTCAATTTCGTCATGACAAAATTTAATTTTGTCAATTATGTATGCAAATATCAATTTCATTTGCATACAAAATAGACCTTTGTTATCTAGTTTGCATCAAATAACAAAAGTTGAATTAGTACACAAAATGCAAATTGAAATCTGTACTCTACATACAATATTCAGTTGCCTACCTAAAAGAACAAAGAAGGCACGGCCCGGACACGAATCTGAACAGACAGAGTGATTCCTATGTACCCCCCCCCCTCCCCTAACAATTAAAACCCTAACCTGAAAAAGTCACGTTTGTAGGAGTTGTGGTTTATTACTGAAATTAATCAAAATTCAAACCCCAGTGCAAGTAATCTGCTCGGCAGTTGGTAAAGGGGACAAAACAATATAGCTCCAATCAAGAGGAGGGTGAATCCGAAACATTTCAATGCCATGATGCTAGGCTTCAGGAGACATGTGTGACCTCAGTAACGTTAAGGAAACCTGCATTATTATATACTTTCAATTTCATCTCTCGTTTTTCCTTTAGAAGTTTGCGGGCCAATATCACACGATACATGCCCGGAAACTTTTCGGCCCGCAAGCTGACGTCATAATTGAACAAAATTGGAAATTTGATTTGACGTCACCAATGGAGCACGTTTCTTGACGTTACTGTTAAAACGTCAACAAACTTTTAAGTTTCAAATTTTTTTGTGTTTTTCAGCTCTTAGTCTGTTAAACTATTGAAAAAGTGTTAAAATAAAAATTTTGTTACTTTCTAAATGAAATTGAAATATAATAAAAAGGTTATAGACTTTGTATGGAAAATATGACGACCTCTGTTTTTTGTCGCGAACGGACCTCGCAAGCTCGGTCCGTGTATGCGCCAAAAACTCGGTCGTCATATTTTGCCATACAAGTCTAATACCTATAATTATACACTTGCGTGCCAAATTAAAAGTCACAAAACACTTTTTTACTATATATTTTCATTGAAATCCGCTTTACCTCACAAGCTCTTGTGTTTTTATTCCTGGACAGATTCGGGATGAAATTTTACCGGAAGAATCAGTAAGGTTTGCGGTTTCTTCCATTGACTTTTAAAAATTGTTCATCCACCAATGATTTTTAACTTTTGATGAATTTATCAGTGAACTAAAATTTTATGTTGAATTCTTGGTAAAAGATGTATAGCGAAAAGGAGTTTTTTAAAAAACTTACTTTGTGTTTCAGATAGCATATTTCTGCAAAGTTTGAATGATTTTTTTTCCAATTATGGTGATGAACCCCATTTAATTCTTCATTTAGATGTAATTTTCATTCATATCAGAACAAATAGATCTTGGAAGACTCATTTGAAAAAAAATTATGGTTTTCAGTGAAAATATATAGCGAAAAATTGTTGGTGTGGCCTTTAATTTGGTCCGTAAGTTTGTTTTTTTTTTCTTCAGTTTTCAATCTTTTTATTTATGAAACAAGACAAACATATACAAAACAACGAAACAGATGTAAAGGATACAATATTTTTACACGGCCGTGTAAAAATTTTGTCCGTAAGTTAACGTTCGGTACAAATGCACATGTTTGGATGGTAATAAAAAAATTAAACACAACTGACACAGTTTCAACATGCGATGCAAGACAATCGCATGGTCCCATAAAGTGAAATCATCATGTGACCAGCTATTATATAGGCATAAGTTGATGATACACTAAAAGTGCATAGGGCAAGGAATTGTTAGGCCAAATCAACTGTATTCAAAGCAACTTATGGAAAACAAATCCTATTTTACACATTTTTCTATAGGGAAGCCCAAAAAATGTCTGTATATTTTGAGGGTATCGTTAGATAAAATATATATATCTGGAAACTTTTACAGAATTACACTCTTTTTTTTTTTTCTTACCGATTTTGTGCACGCAATTTCTCGGAAACGGCTCGATGGATTTTCAAGAAACTTTCAGGAAAGATGTGTCATAAAATGAACTAGATCCGTTTTTTTTTTCTTTTTCGAAATTCACTTCCGGTCGCGAGTTACGGCCGATTTTTCTTTGGACGTCATTTTGTCCACGCGAGTATAGCTAAACGGTTTGAGATTAAGTCTTGCAACTTTCAGGGATTGTAAAGGAGATTTTGAAGTTATGCACAGATGCAATCAAATTTCATTGACGCAAAAAACTTAGGAGCTCGCTATGACCCGAATAAACGTAATTTTTTTCTCTGCGTTTTTGGACACACTTTGGTCTATATCTTTTTATACAGAAATAATTTGAAAAAAAATATATAACAACAGTTGTAGATAATGACAAGGCATATTCGATGATATAAAGTTTTAAGGGCCAGCCCTTCAAGTTAGGGGCTGAGAGGGGTCAAAAGTATTTTTTAAATATCTCAGAAACTAAAAAGAATTTGTGATGCATTATTGAAGCAAAGTTGCTTGTTTTAACATTTTATAACTGCTGATGCCAACGTTTGTCTCCGTCGTCCGACACTTCCGGTGGAAACCGGAAGTGATCAAAAGAAACTGAAATCTCACATTTATGCTTTTGAAATGAAACTTACCATGCTAAATTAGGTATCTTTTACAGATTTAGTAATTGTTTGGCTAACCGGAAGTTAAAACGGCAACTTCCGTTTGTTTGAGAAAAACATCGAAAAATTGCCGATTTTCAATCTCAAATATCTCGCTTATAAGTGAAGTGTTTGCTATGCATTTTACATATATTATTGACATCTAACATTTCTAGAGTAACGTCAAATATATTCGCAAAACTCACTTCCGGTCGTGAGATATGGATATTTTTACTTTTTTCAAATTAGATTTCATTAGATCGATTTTACATAAATGCATTAAGATTGGGTCTTCAAATTTTCAGAGATGATAGATGGCAACACTTAGAAATGAAATACTTATTTCAAATTTATTGCCTTCTCTTCCATCGTCCACAGGAAGTGGAATAAAAAATTGCAATTTTTCACCTTTTTTTTCATTTTGGATGTGTTTAGAAATAGTGTAGTTAAGAATTATTTGAGTCAGAATATGTCCACCGGAAGTGTACTTCCAAAACCGGAAGTTGTACCAGAAATTCAGCATTCACTTATTGCCGATTAGTGCTCTGCAGAATGATCCAGTTGTAGTTGCTGGTTCGGGGGTGCGCTTTTTTGACCGGCGTTTGAATGTAAGAGGGTAGACACAAAAGAAAGTGAATTTATTGTACTTTGTAGTGGAGTGGGACGACCAAACTGGGCTAAAGGGGAGGGTTAGACGCCCATTGTGGAGATTTCAGATGTATTGAACTTTGAAGATGCCGGAAGTGCTTAAAAGAACCCGGAATTGTGCATTTTCTCGTTTTGGTTAAAAATAGAGTTTTCAAACTTTCAGGAATGATAGATTGCATTATTTGATATGAAAACAGCATTCAAATTTATTGCCGTCAATAACGGAAGTAGTATTACATTTACACACAATTTTTAATTTTTTTTTCCAAAATTTGGAATGATCTGGTTAGTTAAAATATTGACTCACCGGAAAATGAAAACTTCTAAACAGGAAGTACTATGAAAGAGATGGCGTTCTTACAATTTCAACTTTGAAATGATGATACCTGCATGCTCAATTATGGAATATTAAGCCCCGTTTAATGAACGTTTAAGACACCGAGCAGTGTATACACAACAACGGGAGTTGTTTTTATTAATTGCGATTGATATCTTCTCTTGTGTGTTTTGGTTCATTTTCAGAAAAAAAATGTAGCATGCTTTAATTCTGATTCAATTTATTGTCATCAAATTCACACAATAAAATAATCCCTAAAAATTATGTCTCAATTAGAATCGAACGGGAACACCTCGTTGCCGCAACGAGTCGAATCTAGTTCTATATACATTTCTTCAAAGTTACCACGACGATCAACACGGTTATATGAATAACGTTTATTGAATATCAAACAAATAAATATCAAATACAATCTAATACCGCATTTGTGACACCAGAGTTGTTGCTATCAAAAATGTGTACATTTTTTCATATCTTTTGAATTCTTTTCACTTCTGATTCAGTTATCTGCAAAATGAGAAATGAATAAGAATCTAATCATCAATCGTTATAATATGAAAGGTTTTAGTTGACCAAGTTTATCTCTAAGACAATAAATATTCAGGTTTTATCTGAAGATGTATGAATACTGACAGAATGTACAATAAATGCTTTACGTAAAGACTCGGAAAATTTCGTTGCCCCTTATATATCCTTCCTTTTTATCTGTTAAATTTCATGTTTGATAAATAAAGCAGAGATCCTGTCATCTCAAATATACATGTAGCAACCAAAGAAGACCACAGTCTGAAATGTTAAGCAATACATCTATTGAATGTCTTGTTCGAGTTGAAATATAGAATATAACGTACTAGATCAATTACGTATTCTGTTATTAAATTACGATTTTTTAGCCTAGTTTTACAAGGTTTTGGGCAACTAATCTTTCCGCTAAAATAGTGAAATAAAGAAATAATATGTACCTTCTAAATTGATCGTCCTTCCTTGCGTCGTGGCTTTCCTACAAGTGAGACACCTCTTCAATTGCGGCACAGTCAGTCCGAAATAGCTGTTCGCAATACTGTTAACATTTGATTAAAGCGTTCACCTAACCACCGATAAAATCAAGCGTCTGTGAGTGAACGTTTTATATTGCTTTCTGTTTAAATACGAAGAACTGGCTATTCGAATTGATCATGAGTCGTTGAAATGCTTAATTTTAATCAGGAAATTATCAAATCAAAGAACGTTCTAAATAATATTTTGTATTATAGCGTTTATGGAAATGATAATAAAATTTGGAGATGTGCAGTTTCATTAATGAAATATGATTCGATTTTAATTTGAGTCGAATACTTAGATATATACATTCTGGCATATGTATGAATTTAAACGTTATCCTCTGATAAATGCTATGAAAAAAAATACCCAACAGATGCTGTTCTCAATGGAGTGCTTTTTGCCAATATTGCACTCCTCACACATAAGTCCATCAACAGGAAATGATTCCTGGGTAACAAAGGAGTCGTCCTTTTCGTTATTCAAGACCCCATTCTGGCATTTATAACCAACCGAGAAGGTATGCTTCGTGACCACTTTTCTCCTCGTAAATACTTCTCGCATTTTGTCTTCAAGTGACTTTTTAATGTTTCTAAGGATGATAGGATCGATTACTTCTGCTGGAACGAAAACTTGGACCTGAATTTGAAATTTGCAAATGCATATAACAACGATGTACTTCTGCAAACGAAAACATGCCACTCTGTCATATATACATCTTTCCTCGCCTTCTGTTAATATTGACCATTCTGGCAGTTTGAAGCACTCCAAAACCAAATGATAAAAAAGAAAAATAGGAAGTTGATCTTTTTTGTCAAATTGGAAGCACAAAATAGAAGAATGGTTGTGATTTTTGATTCCTTCGCTATCAAATTTCCGTTTGTTCATGTTTGGAAAATAGTACCAAGTCCCGTTTTCTTGAGTAGGCGATCTGTTTGACTCGCAAACTGCAAGTAATCCTAGTTGCTCCATAAAAGTAATAAGTTTGTCTTTATTGTTGCTGAAAGCATGTCCTTGGTCTGTACTCCATATTTTTTTAAGTTCGGTATCTTGTAATTCCCCGGTGTCATGAAAACGTTTGTTTTGTTTGTTATTGGGTTCAGTCATGCTAACCGAATAAGTAATAATGCTTTCAAACGCTTCCACAAACCACTGTACATCAATAATAATGGTATCTCTTAATTTGTCCTCATCAAAGAACAATATAGCACCGACTCTATGCAAAAATAACAACATTGTTGTAAGTTCTTTCCCTCTCAATGTAAACTCCTCTTCCAAAGCTTTATTGTACTCCAGTAGTTCTGTACGTGATAAAATTTTCCTTCCCTTCAATGTTTTTTCTCTTTCTAAGATTTGCTCAAATATTGTCCATGAAAATTGCATGGACTCTCCCCAATATGGAAGGTCTTGAACAAGACTCGAAATGCATTTTTTGATTGCATCCAATTTCTCTAATTTTGATCCCTTTGCAGGAAATTTGATGCTAAATCGTCTCTCTGTATGCAAGTGTCTTTGGAGGTCTTCTCTGCCATCAAATAACTTGAAAAATTCTTTAAAGAATTTTTTGCATTCCTATTGAATTTAAAATACGAATTATGTATAAGCTTCGTGATCACATGTCTATATCTGTATTATTTCTGAAATTCAGAATAAATGTTAACAGCTATAAGAAATGCTATATAAATGTACATGTACATTTTGTCATCACTATCAGGATTAGTTATGAACTGTACTGTAACGCTTTCCAGTGCTTAATTGTACATACTTAGAAACAGTGTATTTTGAGACAGCAATGAAACTATGTCCCTTAACGCTACCAAAACAGCTGTTCCTTAATTATATGAATTTCTATCACTTTTTGTCCACTCATTGAATGTACTTGTTTAAAAACAAATTACAGTTTCAGATAAACGTAACTCCAAACTCAATTAAGTAATAATTCATTAACCTTTGGTGTATTTTCATCTGCGTGTGTTCCCACTACGATAACTGGCGTGTGGACATCACTAAAGCTGTCAATGGATTTCAACCAAAACTTGTAATAATCTGCAATATAAAAGTTTACTACATCCATATACTTGTTCTGTAAGCATGTGAACTTTACTAAATATTGTATTGATTATTACAGCAAAATATTTTAGAAAATAACAAAACAATTATAGCATGTTGATTTCGGTCTAATCATGGTTTTATAGCACCATCTCCGATTTTAATATAGACCTCGGACTTTGTCCTCGGTCTATATTGCACCTAGGGTTGGCACTATAAAACCATGGATAGACCGCATCAACATGCTATAATTGTATATTATTATTTTCATTAAAATTTCTTAATTTCTAGTAGTCGAAACAACACCACGTGGAAAACTGTAAGTGCGTCGTCACAGTGCAAAGCTGAAAGGATAACGAAAGTGGGGCTATTTTAAGAAACATCAGGTTTACAACACTTCTACTTTAAGAAACATCAGGTCTATAACATTATTTATAATAATAAGTCAGGTGGTGTTTCGACTAATAGAAATTAAGAAATTATAAAACATTAAATGGCTCGACATTTAAAACATTTAAATAACCTTTATAGCTCCATGATGCAAATCTGTTTCCACCTTTCCCATCCAATTCGTTTTCCTCCTCAAAGGATTTTGACATATCCACAACTAAGATATAAAATGTTTTGGGGCTCAAATATATTTGGTGAAATGCGTAGTAATCGTCTTGTCCTGCAAAATCTAAGAATGTGATTCGCGGTTTCCTTGGTTTTTCTTTTACAAGCTGTGTAACGGCATCAAGGATTTCTTTCATCTCGTACTTTTTGTCGTCCTCTATATTGTTTACATTCTTATGTTTCTTGTGTTCACCAACCGCTTCTTTACTACTATGTATATGTACAGCTGTATTGTCTTGATCATGACACATAACATTTTGAGCTGAATTATCATCTTCCTTTCTTCTAAACGATGCTTCATCTCTCCTGCGATTGTCGTCACAATGACCCAACAGGGTCACGCTTTCTTCACTATCTTTGGTTTCATTGCCTGGGGTGACTTCCGTGTGTGATTTATAGCACGCCTTGTCTTCCACGTGCTCTATATCATCATTCGCAAAAAATACAATATTTGACATTCCGGGAGTCTCTTTCTTTTCGTATGGAGCACCTATAATGAAATTCCATCTACACTGAACAAAAATTGCATTCAGATCACAATTTGATATTCTTGCATTATTAATGTGAAGTATTCTATTTCAGAATGCGAGGTAAAATTATATAACATCAATTTTTTTAAGGCAGCTAGTTTTCATCAATGAAGTGTTTTATAATGATATCTTCTCAACTCTCGTTCTTGACCTAGTTCCTATGGTATCCTTTTTAAAATATAATTTATCATAACCCGATACAATAGGTGGACATAATTCACAAGTAAATCTTAGATGAAGGCCATTGATAACAATTCAAATTAATACAGATAAAACCCAATGATATGATTTTTATATGAAATAGATATTGTCCTCACAATACAATTATTTGAATTGGGATTAAACATCATATGTTGTCTACTACTAAAATGGATAATTTATGGTTTTGGATTTTTATTTGGACATTAAATCTAATTCATTTTCTATATGATTAATTATCTTATTGAAAATACTATGGTTGTTTTTTTTTTTTTTCTGTTAGGATTTTATCTCCAATAGGATAATGATAGAATTTTGATAGAATAAAAAAATCCCCCCTTCTCCTACAAGATTTTTATCTTTACGAGCTTATATCTCATAATATACAAGTTGTAGTAACTTTTAGCTTTGAACTAGAAGATACTGCAAAAAAATCCCACCACTGAATTTGTTTTCTGTATCTTTGATAAAAAGGTAGCAAAAAGTATGGACTTTGTCATGTCCGAAGTTAAATGTCATACTCTTTATACTCTTTTAATTCTTCTAAGCGTTGATTTCTGGTTCCTTTATTCGCAGAATTTCTGGCTAGATTGTATGGAAACAAAAAACAAATCTCAGCAGATATATTCTACAACAACACAGATACTCACCAATATTTACAGTTTGGATCATCTCACCTACGACACATTAAACGATTTATTCCATACAATCTAGCTAGAAGAATATATTACTCCGTTTACCTGATCAAGATATTGGACTCACGGTTGGTGTGACAGGTCAACAGGGGATGCTTACTCCCACTTAGCACAAAACCACACCTTCTGTGCGTCCAAGGGTTCGTGTTTGCCCTGCTCTTAATTTATATTCCTTATAGGAGTTATGAGATGATCACTTTTGGTAGCAATGCATCAAAATGGCAATAATGTACTTGTAAATGACTTTAAGTCTAACTACTCGACCATGGAACTTTTTACTTCTCAGAAATCAGCAGAATTATGAAATATTAGCTTAGAATTCATCACTGTCGCATCTAGCCAATTCTCCTCAAAACGATTACATCCTATACAAGTCCAGTGTACACGTCCATGTAGAATAGAATTGTTAATTGTTAAAATGAAATCCACTAATTCTCATTCAATTGATGAGATTGATCACTGTTCGTTATCTTCACCTTTCCAATCAAATGATTGATTTAATTATTTACATGTACTGTTTTACGCCTCACTCGGAATATTTCACTCATATGGAGACGTCACCATTGCCGGCGAAGGGCTGCAAAATTTAGGCCTATGCTTGCACTCAGGGCCTTTGAGCAGGGAGATATCTTGTTTGTGCCACACCTGCTGTGACACGGGGCGTCGGTTTTTCCGGTCTCATCCGAATGACCGCCCTCATTTTGTCGCCTCTTACGAGACACAAGGGGATGCTGGGGACCTATTCTAACCCGGGCCCTTGCACAGGTCCCTTTCCAATCAAACAGAAGGTAATGGATAATCATATTCACATTGTATAGTTTCTTCCAGCACTTCGAAGATATTGACATGGACGTCTAACCCCTGTGTGCTTTCTATCTTCTTAATCTCTTTCAATGGTTTGTCTTGAAGTCTTGCCAGAAGGGTCGATTTTCCTGCTCCACCACAGCCAAGTATGATACATCTTGCGTGACGAACCTCAATCTTCTTGTTTAGATATTGCCTTAGATAATCTTCATTTCCTCCTGTTTTTCCTGTAATATTTTTACAAAAAAATCATTAACTATTCATTTTGTTATGTGCATCCTATCTTACGAGCATTTT
>CAJDSM010000957.1:7502-23619 GCA_903981925.1 Ostrea lurida | reverse complement strand
GACATATTTATCCGTGAAATGCAGGAAACGTGTAAATTAGTGTTTTGATACCGATTGCTTATACATGTATTAGTCCTTCATTGTTTTCTCCGTGGTTTTTTTTTTCGCCAACCCATCAGTAGATGGGTATACCTGGACATCTTACAGGTTCGCCGTAAACCAAGATGATATTACGCACATACGAGAAAATAGTTAGGATTGTTTCTTCCAAATAAGTAGATTCCTTGTCTATTTGTATGCTGAGAAATGTGTCCTTTTCCCCAGGAGTTTTACACCTGAAGCGAGACTACGTAAACCTATAGCTGAATAGTTTATGATATGTAATGTTCATTAATAACCTCTATCAGAAGCATTATCGGCTGACTTTGAAGGCAATATTTGGTATTGAAAAACAAAGAATGTTGGAAGAAACCTCCCATTGGCTTCAATTGTAAACTGTTGTTTTCTTTTATACAGTACGCTGCCGGCTATTAGTACTTTGATTTTTCCATAGTGGGTACATGGACCAGTATATTATGAATTCTCAATTATAAGAGAATAAGCAGCCCTTTACAATACACGTAGAATTTTGTTTTACTTTTAAATATTGATCCTTTATGTTATACGCCTCTCAGATCTTTAATTATTCGCCTATTTATAACTTCCAAAACTGGTTCTTCAATATTTACTTCCTGTTTTACGTCAATGTAAATATAAACATGAAGATTCATATGCACTCGTACTTACGTGTTCTAACTTCTACAACCCTAGTATATCATCATATAGTTCAGGGTAAGTAATTCTAATAGCTTGTATCAATATGAGTAGTAGATCGCTTGGAAGCAGGGTTTTACTATAGTAAGACTCGATTTTACAGTAGATTTATGTTCTTATTCTTGATTCACCGTCATGTGTCAAAACTATTGTAAAGATAGAAGTACACTTCTCATGAATATAACCACCCAACAGTTAGAAAGCTAATACTGTAAGGTACATGTAAGAAAGATCTTCTACAATTCGTATTTGTTCATACTTTTTGAACAGTGTATGCATAATTTGCTGTGAGATTAGAGACCATATTCATCGTGTAGCTCAATGAAGAAACAAAAAAGTAAAAAATGCGAAAATACGTCATTTGGGATTGACAGCTAAGCCAAAGTGAAGACTTACATAACATTGAGTTTGATTTATTCTGCGTTGTAAGATCGATTGGTATTTAGATACTTATTTTCCCTTGCCTTTCTGGTGGAGTACTCGAGTATTGAATCCAATAAAACCTTCTGAGCTACATCACCCTCTCTGTATAGTAAGGAGTTTAGCGTGGTGGTTTATGTTTCTAATGCTACTCCGATTTTCGTACTAAATTGAAGAATGTTGTTACTTTTTTCAATGGCAAGTATATACAGTTCATTGCAATACTCGATGTATGCGACGACTCGGGTAATATTATTATCTTGCTCGCCCGTGATACATGTATTTCTTTAAACAGAAAAATACAGATGTTTGTATTACCAAACTTTCCGATGTCAACGTGGTTGATAAAATCTGTTGTACCTCCCGTATGGCTCAATACTGCTTCCCAAAGCAGACGCCTTAGGTGTTAATATAGATACAAAGGGTAATGGAGTGTTGATCTTTTAGATTGATACATGTACCAATATTGTGAAAGAAAGACAAATGAAGAGAAAAATTCAAAATATTGAATTATTTTTTTACGAAAATGATTTTGCAATCGATAATCGGTCCTTCCAAAGGATTCTTTAGTAACAGGTTTCTTACATACAATCTTGATATCTTCTAAGCGATTCTAAAATATTTCCCAACTTTTTTTTATTTTCAGGACAGTGTCCATCATCCGGTAAGTCATTAGCATTTATACAGTGATCGTGATGATATTATCCCATATGGTCTTATTGTTAATAACGGATGCACTTTCATTACAAAGTTTCCAATACTTCAATAACATCTTGTGATGGATCTTCCAAAGTTGGAACACTGATCTACATCGACTTCTATAAAATAAACAGTCCATGTACATGTACAGTGATTCCATCTATCAGTGGATCTCTATTCATACAGCCCGAGGAAGTAGCTGTTCCCACCTGTACAACGATTATAGATGTGGAAAACACACAATATACTTGTCCAACACCGAGAAGACTGACTCCACACAAAGTCGTTGCAAACCAACCAGTCACAGTTACAGCAAGTTATAAAGAACCTTACAACTCTGGGACATTTTATCATTGTTTGGGATTTCATCAATCACCAAATGGTATGTTTGTTTCGCTATCCTGTTGTTTAGATAAACAGAACATGTAAGACGTGCCTTTATTAATGAAACTCATTTTGCTTATAAATTATGAATGAGCATATAACAGACGATAAAACTGACGGATGTTCGGGCTATTTGTCTGATTGATTGATTAATTGATTTATTGAGTATTTGTTGTTTTTCGTCATGTCGAGAATATTTCACTCATATTGAGACGCATTTGCCTGATAAACATACATAAATGTTAATACTTTATTTCTATGATTGAATCTGCCACGCTTACGGAAATATCATTCTGAAAATTACATAAATACCATTGTTTACCATTTATTTTGTTCCATAGATGTTCAAGTAACATGTGGATCAAGTCCAACAACACAGACGACGACACAGAAGACGACGACGATACCGGAGATGACGACGGTCGATGTCACCTCATCAGAAATATCATCGACGGAAATCAAAATTTCTGTTTCTCCAACTCATCAAGGTTATTTCACAACTGATTGTTGTAATTTAAAGTTTACAAAACTAGCTGGAAATGAGCGAACACGTAAATTCATGGTTAATGATAATATTGTTACTTAAATGTAAAGGCAAAGTTAACGAACTGCGATCAATCTCGTACGTCCCAAATAAAATACAAAAATAAAAGATGGGGGAACACGAATTTTTATATTAATTTTTAATAAAAGAATCTTTTAAAATTAATTTTGATAAGAAAATTCCTAAATATATAAAGAACTTGAAACTTTTCAGTGATTGTAATCTGTTTAATGTGTATCTTTTCAGTATGAAATTCTATGAATGTTTTATCCACATCATTAGACATAACTGAGAGAGGGAGGTGACTAATACTTAGTGAAATTTACTCATTTTTAATTATCTCCATAAACGGGTGTTTGTCGTATAATTTCAACTTAAGGGAAGTGCTTCTAGCTAATGTCATTAACTTAATATAGTAAATCGAGTGTACCCATTTTTGTTTTTGTTTCACAAATTCATTGAACATTTTTTTTTTAAATTTAAAGGTGAGGCGTTTTAGGAAAACAGACGCGTACAAGATTACACTGTACTTAATGATGAGCAAGATATCATACGTGCGATATTTGCTTTCATAATTACAATCACAATATATACGAAAAGCTCTGTTCTCTTTTTATTGGTGGGGAAATGATTAATGTAAATAAATGTATGTTTATTCTGATATTTTGGTTTTTCTAAGCAAACTATTAGATTGCTCGGACAAAGACTGCTTTGTGTCACAGTCCAGATTGTTTTTCAAAGAAAATGAAAACCCTTGCAACCCCGGCTAGATTCGCTATCATCACCACTAAATATGCAGAGCTATGCATAATAGGGTGTCCACTTGTTCAAACTTACAATGTTATATAGATATGTAGTATAATCAAATGAATTCATTGTAGAAATGGATGAAGTGTCGAACATACATCTACAAATTCCACTGGCACTTTTCGTTGTGATAGCAGTGGTGTCTGCAATATTCAATATATACCTTTTCATCAAATTAAGACAAAGGTACATACATGCATTATCAATAGATTTGATGAAAAATGTATATAAATTAGAAAGCTACATATTAAAACAGTTTTCTTATTATTAACTGCATTCATGTGATTTGGTGAATGATTGAAGAAAAAATATATGAGCTGATGTTAATTTCAGTCTAATATATTACTGAATTCCAGGACAAGACATCTAGCTTACTGTATTACAATTTTGTAGAAATGACAGTAAGTGCCCAGGAGAACAGAGCACATCTCGGGGAGTAAACCAAAGTTTGAGCAATCAGTCCGCCTACACTGAACTGGATATGGCAAATGTTACATCAGGGGGAGGGAACCAGGCTTACACAGAACCAAGTATAACAAGCAACACAACAGAGACAACAGGGGGAGAGAACCGGACTTACACAGAACTCGGTATAACAAACCATGCATCTGGAACAATGAAAAAAGAGAACCAGTACGACTCCCTGTCACCATCAAAAATCTATATAAATGTTACTTAATACGTCTTAACATGTGAAGTTGATATTTTTTAAAGAAATATTTGACCAATTGCACAGTCATTTAAATGTGAACTCAATAACCTTAAGATATAAGAATTCATTGTGATGTCCATCCTTTATCATTTCAAACCTTTACAGGAATTACTACAAAGAATAACGTTTACCTCATACCGCAGTACATGTACAATATACATGAATGGAATTTGAATCTGTGTAGAGTCTTAACAGTTGTAGATGTGGTCCGTATGTACATAATGCATGCAAAAGAATTATCAATATATGCATGTACAAATCTAACTTAGTTTGTATGTCAATTACGGAGCGGAAGCACGCGTTTAAAGATAAAAAAAAAAGGCTTAGGTGTATTTTCCAAAACAAAATGTAAAGAATTATATTTTTACAAAAAATAAGGGTGACCGAGTCAGTAATAAATATAGAAACCCAGTGAAGGTAATACATTAAATACAACCTCTCTCTCTCTCTCTCTCTCTCTCTCTCTCTCTCTCTCTCTCTCTCTCTCTCTCTCTCTCTCTCTTTCTCTCTTCGATTCCGCCAACCGTCTAAAAAGTAGTGAGCAAAATAAAAAAAAAAATACACTGTATGAAGCAGTGTTTCCTGTTCCTATACATAGTACATCTTTCCTTTTCCGTAAAGAAAGCGGGTAAACATCCAAATCAATAAAGGGCAACCAATCCCCCCCCCCCCGCGCCCCCCCCCCCCAGCACATGGACATATTTAATTTCATATACACATCGAATGTACTGCCGATCTATTTAAAATCGAACCTTGAAAATAAATTATAGGGTAATTAAAAGTATATACATTGCCCGCAGTAATGCTAGATATGTTTGATCAGCATTCCGCGTAATGGGGAAATCACCCTCAAATTCAAACAAGCGGTGGGGAGGTGAGAGTCGGCTTAGGCCGGTGTAGTGTTTGTGAATTGGTACATGTCGTGAAATGACTTGCTTGCTCCTTTTACAATCATTCAAGACTGAAAAGAGAGAGAGAGAGAAGAGAGAGAGGAAGAGAGAGAAGAGGAGAGAGAGAGAGAGAGAGGAGAGAGGCAGAGAGATGCGAGAGAAATCATAATCGTTTTTACATATAGGACATTTCTTGCTACTTTCATGTGATTTATTTAAAATAATTTTCTTTAGCTATGAGTTTTTGTCAACTGTGATTAGGATCACTTTAAATTTATACATCTGTACCATTATTTATATGATATTGACAAAAATAAATTGCTTTCAGAGATGCCCACAAGTTAATGCAACTGACCAAAGTCAAATCACTAGTGCTGCTCTATTCTATAGATATTAGTTATATCAAATTTGCATATTTATTGTACCATTGAAAAATAAAAACAATTATGAAAGATATAATAAAAAATAAAAGTAAGAATAAAACTATTTTTAGATAAAATAATCTCTCTGACGTAAAACAATTTATTATCGTAAGAAATTTAAATTCATGGCTATTTTATTTGGAACACTTTTGCATGCACTTAATTTTTTGATTGACTAAACAGAATGTTTTCTTGATTTTTGCTGATGTCATTTTAGGGTTACTGCATTAAATGAACTCAATATACATGTGTTTTATTTTGTGAAGGAAATGTACTGATTTTCCAGATCGATTGGTCTTCTTCATTTGATTGGTCGAACCCCACTGCGACAAAAGATATTTTATTATTCTAGCAACAATGCAAAGAATTTTATTTACATGTATAAATACTATTTTCAGATATATACTACATATAGCTTGGTTTATTTTGGGGATTTATATCATCGCATATTTTACTTGTACAGTATATAAACCTATAAATGCAAATATGGATCTATACAAATTCAATACATATATAAATTTTATTTGAGTTTTATCGGAGCATTAACTTAATATCCATGTCAATTTATCAATACACACTGACCTGTTCTTTCCATCGGAATAAATACATTCACTATTTCCCTCCGATTAAAATAAATGTGATAAACGTTAGGGAAATATAAAATTGTATGGTTTGCATATAAATTTTGCAAAAATATTTATAAAACTTAAAATCGTGTGTAGGAATCTACCTGATACTAACGAAGACACACCCCTGACAGACAGACATGTCTGATTGAATTTGTTTTCACTCCAAACTTTAGAGAAGCCAAATTTGCAGAGGACATCGATATTCTTTTGAATGAAATTTCGAATTTAGATGTTGGAATACAAAAACCATAATTTCAACTTGGAATTGGGTCTACATATAGTGATATCTGACGATAATATGAATGGAATTGATGCTATTGTGTTTTAAACAGTTGTATATATAAAAAAGCTCAATGTATGTGTCTTCAATGTTTTACAAATGTTAAACCGCTATGCGTGATCATTCTCAATGCAAATCAATTGCAATTTAAAATGGAGATATTTCAAATCAAAATTTAATTTTAATTTCAATTCAAAGTAAGTAGAATTGTGTCTTGAATTCTAAGTAGCCTTTACGTTATTCACTCGATCTTTTGAAAATATGTTTCTTTTATACATTTTACATTAAGTTTGTGCGCTGGTCAACAGGTAGATATATGAAATGTCCAACAACATTCAGTATTGAATGAAAAGCTAAAAAAAAAAAAAGAAAGAAAACTAGATTCGATCCCGTTGCGAGTAGGTCGTTCGTGTCGATTATGATGAGAAAGATCTTTTGGGATTATTTTCGATTGATCAATGATGACTATAGATGAATAAATTAAGTAAGCATTTGCATTTTTTATGTTCAATTGAACCAGAAACACAGAAGAGACAGTGATAATAATCGATTATAAACAATGTGATTAACAAAATATTTGTATTTTCAATCATGATACAATATTTTCATGTTGAATATTTAGGGGTCACCCTGAATTCCTTAAATGGGCGATTGTGTAAGAAAAAAATTGACGATGGCATATTGTGCAGTCAATATGCAATTCATGTTATATACGTTTTACAAATGCTTTTCGTTTAAGAGATCGAAAGCCATTAAAGTTTCCACTTTCGGTCTTTTTGAAATCTCCTAATACAATCAGTTTTCATTTCGTGATATCAGCTGATGCGAACGTGTAAACAAAGCAATTTGTTCATTATTTGCTTAACAATACTTTAGTTTTGGAGAATCTCGAAATATTTTGACCCTTTCAGCTGGTTTAATTTGAAGGGCGGGCCCCTAAATCGTGATATTGTTCGAATATGACTTGACGTTTTCTAAAATTTGTTCTCCAATTGCTTAACAAAATATTTTAGTTTTCATATATCTTCGATGTTTAATTTAGAGAGGTCTCCCCTGTGAAATCCTTAAAAAGATTTCAAACAAAAATTTGAAGATGGCATATATTTCAGGGTCATATTCCAAGCGAATCCTGTTATATAACGTTTCACAAAAGTTCCTTTTACGAGATAGAAAGCATCAAAGTTTAAACTTTTGGCCCCTTGAAATCCCCTTATTACGTATCAATCTTCATTCGTTGAGATCAGCTGATCCGAAACGTGAACAAGCAACTTTGCTTCAATAATGCTTAACATATTTATTAGTTTTTGCAATATTTCGGATAACTTTTGACCCTTTCAGTCCTTATTTTGAAGGGATGGCCCCAACTTTGATATATTCGAATACGCCTTGTTCATTTTCTACGAATTTCTGTTCTCATTGCTTAACAAAATAATTTAGTTTTCATAATATCTTCGATGTTGTATTTTAGGGTCATCCCCTAAAATCCTTAAAGGGAGATTGCAGAAAAAATTTAGAGATGGCATATGTTCAGGGTACCATTCCAAGCAATTCATGTTAACATTCACAAAATGTTTTTCGTTTCAGAGATAGAAAGCATCAAAGTTGCAAGACTTTCGGCCCCTTGAATCCTTATACTCGTCAATTTCATTTAATTGATATCAGATTGATATAAACGTTGAAACAAGCAGACTTTGCTTCAATAATGTTTAACAATATTATTTAGTTTTGAGAATATTTAGAAAATACTTTGACCCCTTTCGGCCCTAATTTGAAAGGGCTGCCCCTAAAACTTCTGATATATACGATTATGCCTTGTCATTTTCTACACTTTTGTCTCAGAATGCTTAACAAAATTTGTATTTCATAATACTGTTCTCGATGTGTATTTTAGGGCGTCATGCCCCTCAATCCTTAAAAGGGAGATTCAAACAAAATTTGAAGATGGTAATATCTTGTTTAGGGTCAAATTCAAGCAAATTCAGTTATATAACGTTTCACACAAATGTTTTTTCGCTTTAGGATAGAAAGCATTAAAAGTCAGATTATCGGCCCCTTGAAATCCTTATTACGTACACTAATTTTCATTTCATTCATTCAGTATCGATATAGAAACGTTGAAACAAGCAACTTTTGCCTTTATAATGCTTCACAAATATCTCTACAGTATTTGAGATATCTTGATTAAATACTTTTGACACTCTCAGCCCTAATTTGAAGGGCTGGGCCCAAATGCTCTATATCATCGATGCGCCTTCTCTTTCACTATTAACACTATTGTTCAATATGTCTTTATTAAATATATTTTGACGAACAGATATTGACGAAATAAAGTGTCCAAAACATGCATGGAGGAAAAAATTGAACGTTTGCTTCTTCGGGTCCATAGCGACTCTTAGTTTTTTAGCGTCATTGAAATTTCATTGCCCAATTGCACGATCTAGTGAATTATCCTCTACAATCCTGAAATTTGAGAATGAACCTTTTAATAGTTTCTGAGAACATTCAAGGACAAACAATACCCTCCAAAATTCATCAAAAACGTTATAATGATGACGTATATTCCACGTCAAAAAAAAGCAATAAGAAATTGTATAAAGTTTAAGGATAATCTTTCATTCCTGAAAATAATTTGAACGCAAATCGAATGAAGCTAATTCGAGAAATCGCTGGCACAACAAATTTGTAAGAAAGACAAAAATAATAATAGATAGAAGAAAAACTTAAGCTATAACAATAAGGTTTCCGTTGGAAACGGAAGACCTTAATAACAATGAATGAGATCATTGAAGTTTTAAGTTATTCTAAAAATATCACATTATCACATTGCAGGTAGAAATATCAGACTATTGATATAATGTGGATTTATATTTTTATTTTGTCTTTATTTATTTTGCAGTGGGTACAAAAACTACAAATAATGATCCTTTATGTTATATGCCTCTCAGACCTTTAAATATCCTTCTATTTTTAATTTCCAAACTGGTTCTTCAATATTTACTTCCTGTTTTACCTTGATGTAAACATGACGATTCACACATATTTACGTTTTCTAACTGCTATAACACTGGTGTCTTATCATACAGTTCAGGGTAAGTAATCATAATCGCTTATATCAATATGAGGAGTAGATAACTGAGGCTTTTTTTTTGTTATACATGTATTAATCACTATTGTAATAATTCATCGTTATGTGGCAAAAATATTGTAGAGATAGAGGTACTGTTCTCATGAATATTAATATTATCACTCGAAAGGAGACACCTACTGCTGTAATTTTGAATTAATAATTTGTATTTCTATATCAAATTTGAACAAACACCCATGGACCATAACGTTCGCCTGAGTATCATGCAGCAATTTATCAATGGATGATCAACCAATAAAGGTGTTGAATTGTATAAATCAATGACAATGAATTGTCCATTATGGTTTATCTCTTTCTCACTGCCTAAACGTAAAATTACACTCCAAAGAAATGGTTATGTCGGTGTGACTATTTTACCATTACAAGTTGCTTGAATATTTTTTGTAGTAGTGTCAATCGAGATTTTCAGAAAGTAAGATGATCCTTTTTCAATATGTACCCCCCCCCCCCTCGTTGTTGATATGAGTGCATGTACGTGTGTGTTCATGGACATGTTTTGTCTCCTGAGTTGAGCTTCATGTACCAATCTATGTTCAAAATCTGTCAGTTCCGCAAATAAACTTCATGTCAATCTTAACTTATCTTTTTCCATGCTAGATTTTCGATGCAAAAATGTTATGAACAATACAACTTTCCTGAGAATAGTTATACATTATCTGAAAATATGTATCTAATTCAAATAAAATTTTACCTTCTTTAATTTTCAGGTCAGAAAAATATAATTTCTACCATCACCCTTGACCTTACATGTACCCATCCAACTTGATTTCCTTGTCTCAAGAGGCTTTTAAATTTAAATATTTAAACAACTAGTTACGCCAAAATACTTATATAATCAATTTGCATAACTGTCAACAGAAGAAATGAAGGGATTTCTAGTCAACAGAAGAAATG
Source organism: Ostrea lurida (assembly GCA_903981925.1). NCBI lineage: Eukaryota > Metazoa > Mollusca > Bivalvia > Ostreida > Ostreidae > Ostrea > Ostrea lurida. The sequence continues at coordinate 13,040 of CAJDSM010000957.1, read as the reverse complement.
AAGGGATTTCTACCATTGCCTATTTTATAACCTGCCCAACTTGACCCTGATTCCTTGCGTCAGTGGTATTCAAAAACAATATTTTTTTCATTATTAGCTTATCCTCTATGTAACCATGAATTTAATTTTATTTATTGTAGAAGAAGTACAGTGTATTAAATATTTCTTAGCATGAATCAATATGCCTTTTCAATTTTACAGTTTTCAACCACATTTCTCCTTGGTATCACCAAGTCTAAATGTTTGGCGGAAAGGAATTTAGTTTATTGAGTTTGCATATCTAATAACCATGGTAGAACCGGTTAAATCAAACAGAAAAGACAATGAATTAAAACGAAAAAAATATAAACTACAGACGAAACTCAAGACCCCACCACCACCACCACCACATGGCCATCACCACACGAACTGATATCCAATTACTCTAGAAAAGTCCGGAGTGATGTTATTTGTAAACATATATATTCTCGCCGATCCTAATGATAAACTATTGGAATGTCAAAGATATAGGAGAATACACACATACTTATATGAAAGAAGTCCTTGCTACTTACATTGTACCCCTAAATCTACCTAATATTAAAATCACGTTAAATATCCTTCTGCAGTATGATGGCCAGACAAATCAGGTAAGAAACATAAAACAAAAGTACTATCATTAGTCTGGAACATGCAATGCTGTTAAGGCTACGGTCAAAATCGGTAAGATAAAGAGCTCATAAAGATTTGTGTTACGCCATGACAGATCATACATACAAAAACTCTATAACAGGATCCAGTAAAATATAATGGAACTGTCATTTTTACTCAAAATAGCCCGATGAAATGTACCGTTTGGTTGGCATCCGCGTGTTCAAAGCACATATTATGCAAATGGCAAAACGACTTCCTAATTTTTGTTGGGGGGGGGGGTGGTCAACGTAATTTCTTCAAGTAGAAGAATGCCTGACACCAAATTTGTCAACAATCAAAGTAGACTAAAGTAGACATTATTTGCTGCGTGTTATTCATTTTATGCAATGCTTCTGAGGTAGTTTGAAAAAGTAAAGTCAACAAACAGTGCTCAATCTCATTTACAAATGCTATAGTATCCAGTGAAATTGTGGTATATATTTACATAATGCATGTATTATTACGTATTTGTAATGTGTGAGAGTTGATGACCAAGTGGTACCTATTGGTATGCTTTACCATGATGAGAATAAACTTTGGTTTGATTAACGTATGCATGGATACAGAAAAACAGTTTATGTAGGCAGTACAAATTCACGTGTGACTAGCTTTATAGTGACATCAAAGTAAACTTAAAGTATACATTTCCCATACAATTAATCGTGTATCATATTGCCCATAATTTGATAAATGCAAAAAAGAATTGATTATGAGTACATTCTGCATGTCACGCGTTTAACGTGTGTTTGAGACTATTTTCAAAGTACATGTTATATTGGAAGTGTAGATTATTATAGTATTATATTATGAAAGTATGAAAATATAATCAAAACGAATATGAAGCTTTCTCCAAGAATGAAGTAGAAAATGGTATTTGTTTATTCGAACACTGAATTCAGCCTTATACATCCGTTTTGGTAGGCTTTGAATTTTGATGTTTTAAGGGAGGTGTTGGTGTTTGATGGTCGTTACCATGGAAACGAACTCACTAACATATCTAAAAATGCCTTATTCAGATAAAACAAATACAATACTATCTATTTCAAGTATTTTTAGAATTTTTTAATAACTCTGACATTAGTTGTGTGCTTCCGTTTTGACAGGTTTTGAATTTTGATGTTTTAAGGGAGGTGTTGGTGTTTGATGGTCGTTACCATGGAAACAAACTCACAAACTTATCTAAATAAAGACTTACTGTACTCAAATAAATTCAATGCTATCAATTTCACTCTTTGTTTTAATTTGATTAATTATTCTAGGGTCAGTCCCATATTTCCCTTTTGACAGCCTTTAAATTTTGATGTTATAGAGGGGGTGTTTGATGGTCGTTACCATGGAAACGAACTCACTAACATATCTAAAAATGCCTTATTCAGATAAAACAAATACAATACTATCTATTTCAAGTATTTTTAGAATTTTTTAATAACTCTGACATTAGTTGTGTGCTTCCGTTTTGACAGGTTTTGAATTTTGATGTTTCCATCAAGCGCGTTTTTGGTGATCGTTACCATAGAAACGAACCTGCGAACCTATCTAAAATGATCATTTTCTGATAAATTAAGTATCATTTATACACTTTAAGTTTAAAGTGTTTTAAAAACTTATGGGCAATATTCACGCTTGAACAAGAGTGTTTAGGTTTTTGCGGAATGCTCCATGTTCTTCAGCTCACGCAAGGTGTCAATGGCAGTTCATTCCACAGTTGTGCACCTAGTGTTTGTAAGGCTCGTGCACCAATTTTGTTGGTTGAATTTCCTCACTAACCCGAATTTCCATTGATCAGATGATGATCTCAAGGTTCCTATGTGGCCTGGTAAAACAGGAACATAACGCTCTCATGTAATGTTGGTGCTGAGAGAATCATGTAGTGACTTATTGTATGGTTGTCAGCAACTTTGAACACAACACGGTTGCCTAAAACAGGCAGCCAGTGTAGTTGTTGAAAGTACTGGCGAAATTGTTGTCTGTAGCAATGTGTCTTGTAAGACAACGTGCAGCATTGTTCTGAGCCATTTGTAATCGGTGCATTTGGCGATCGGTTATGCCAAGTAGGAGGGCAATTGTGGTAGTCAAGAATGGGATATGACTGTTGGCATTGAGACCTTTGCACACGCTTCCTGTGTGGAGAATGGGCGTTTTTTACCTTGGAGATTCTCCTGATGTGTATCTCCATTTATTTTATATTTATTGGTATATCACCATGGTTTTTAGGACAAACATTGTACAGCGCATAGAAACTATATGTAATTTTGCGCTTTATAAATGAATAGAATAATAATAATAATAATAATCATTTAACCCATTTCAGTCATTTTAAAATATTTTATTACTCTGATGTGAACCCCACTCTTTGTTTGAGAGGTGGTCAATTTCAGGGAATTATGGTGTTTCCAGGTCGGGCATGTTTGATAGTCGTTACCATGGAAACGAACTCACGAACCTATACAAAGTGTCCATTTCTGTCAAAAACAAATCCAGTGCTACCCATTTCACTCATTTTCGGAAAATTTTAATTACTCTGATCTGAGTCCCATTCATCCTTAATATCAACTTTTATATCGCACAATGGCGATTTCCTATTATTTTCTTTGCACTTACGCATTTTTCATGCCTACTTTTGAAACGTCCCCCACAGAAGATAGTGATTAAGACCATATGTTTTTTTCCGTTGATTTTATCTAATTAATACATAATATGATTGATATCAAAATTTGAAAAAAACTCTCTATTTTAGAAACGAATTATATCCGTCGTCGTTAAGTTATAATTACATAAAACCTTATCAACCCTCTATCTTCAAGATTTCGATGAATGGGGTGGTTAAAATGCTAGTTAGATTTTCTTACTGAATCGAATTTGATACTATCATTCCCAGGACATGTTATTCATTACAATCATCGATATACACGATGGATCTAATAATATTAAATTCTGCTCCCCCGATAGATTTCTGTATAGACAATTTGATATTGATATTTAATTTTCAACATACCAAAACTGAAAATTAGTAGCTCAGATCAGCGGGTATTGATAAAATATTTCCGTTGTCTAGAATTAGGAATACATTTGATTTACTAAAATGTATTTAAAATTTAGACACCATGATCTGTCAATAATATCATTTTCAAATATGTTTAAAAAGAGCATTTTGATAAATAAGACACTCCTATGAGACATTCCTATGTATACACCGATCTATGTGTAGCCACAAATGCTACAATGGTTTAGCAATTGAGATATCGGTAGATTAAGTCCAGTTTTCTACGGGAAAAAGACAAATGATAAGAAAATATTGGATCGCTGACTAAAGTTTAGTAACCGGTTTCTTGTTGACAATCCTATTTTTTTCTACAACATTCCATAACAATTTCTAAATATTCATCTTTCAGGACAATGTCCATTTTCTGGTAAGTCATTAGTATTTAAACGGTGATCATGATTATACATATTCATTATGGTCTGAACACTAACAAGATGTACATACATATGTAGTATTTTACTTGTTAGTTGCCAATAGATCAATAACAACGTGTGATGGATCTTCTAAGGCTGGAACACAGGTCTACATCGACTTTAATAAGATAAACAGTCCATGTACCTGTACAGTGATTTCGTCCATCAGTGGTCAACTTTTCATAAAGTTCGAGGAAGTAACTGTTAGCGTATGTACAACGACAATAATAGTGGGAGACAGCAGTCAATATACTTGTCCAACACAGAGAGTACTGACTTCACTCAACGTCATCGCAAACCAACCAGTCACAGTAACAGCAACTTATAAAGAACATTACAACTCTGGGGCATTTTTTCATTGTTTGGGATTTCAGCAATCAACAAATGGTATGAATTAAACAATACACGATTTATGATATGTATATGTCTACGAAGTATTGTCCGATAAACTAATAAATATGCAGAACCTGTAAGATATGCCTTTTAAAATATAAACAATATTTTGTTTACCAAGTGCAATTGAAGATATAACAGAAGACAGAAAGGAAGGACAATGATTTTGAGCTATAGGTCTGATAAACACATAGATATAAAATTAATAATTTATTTCCATGAATCTACCTTGGATATTGAAATAGCATTTCTGATTTTGTATTAAAATAACATATGATTTTAGTGTAACATACATGTATTATTTCATTAATTTTGCTCCACAGATATTCAAGTAACATGTGGATCAGGTTCAACAACACAGATGACGACACAGAAAACGACGACAATACCAGAGACGAGGACAGTCGATATCACCTCAACTCCAATATCGTCCACCGGAATCAAAATGACTGTCTCTCCGAATCAGCAAGACAATTTCACAACTGTTTCTTGTGATTTAAGGTGTACAAAACTAGCTGGAAATGAACTACCACGTAAGCGTATGCTTAATGATAATAAGTTTAATCAACTACTTTTATTATATTTTATTTTTTTGATGATTTTTTAAAAAGATTTCTGATATTAAGATTTCAGATTCACAAAGTATAAAGAACTTGTACACTTTCTGTGATTGTAATTTTGATGTATATCTTTTCCCTATCAATTTCCACGAGTGTTTTATCCATTGTATAATACATAATTGAAAGAAGGGAAATGGTAATAGTGAAATTCGGTGAAATGTATTTATTTTATAATCAGCTCCATGAACAGGTGTTCGTCTTTTAATTTCAACATTAGGGGCGTTTTAGCAAGTGTTTTTAATGTAATATAGTATATCGAGTTCCAGATGCGACCAGTTCTAACCTCTCGCCCAACCAGTCATGGAAAGGGGTCATGAGAACTGCTCTAAGTTAACTTAGAGCAGACGCAAAGCGGTCATAAAGCAGTCATGAAAACTGCTCTAACTTAAAACAGACC
>CAJDSM010000956.1:16470-31656 GCA_903981925.1 Ostrea lurida | reverse complement strand
TATGTCTGACATGGATCAAAACCTATTAAAATTATAAAATCCCGTGAATTAACCATCTTACCGGGAAAATGCGAGGCCTATTTACGTTGCTTCTTTGAGAATGCCAGAAGTGGTAAATGAAGCATAGACTCATAAATGAACTTTTAAAGCTAGTGCCAGCTGATAAAGCACAAGTAACACACATTGTCTCTTTTTGTAAAATGTACCAGATTATACTGTGCTTTTAAATGAACTAGGATCTGGGAATTCCCTACTATACTCCAAGCAATCTGACTAAAGATTAAATTCTTCAAAATCACCTTTCTCGTTTGAATACCTTCTTTCCATATATTCCGAAGAATCCTGATCAATTGAATTACCAACCTTACTGGACCGAAAACGTAAGACATACTTTACCAAACTACATCGCTTCCAGGAAGTGCTCTACAAAGTTTTTCATTACTTTTACCGTAGAACCGTTAAAATTTCTCCCAGGTTTTACAACTCGATCGGGGAAAAATCTCATCTTAGTTTTGAGTAAAGTAATATCTATATTTGTTAGTCTCAACGCATATAATAATATATGAAGAAATAATGCATTTTCTTTCTTTTTGCGAATCGTTTACAGGAACTTCTTTCTCAAATCAAGCCCAATGCGAAATAGCATTCTGATTAGTCATTCTATTTCAGTCCAACGTACTCCAGAGTCACATGACGTGTAATATATGAATGTATATTCAGCAGAGTTCACATTCAGAGATTAGTGTGTGCCACAGTTTATACACATAAAATGAGTTTTCCAGAAGTGTTAGTAACCATATCAGCATGTTGAGATTCTACAAAAAACTTCCATACAATGAAATCTTCGTCTTTTTACTAGTAACACCAAACGAACTACAAATACACCTCGAATCTATCCTGTCTAACTCCACACTTACTGAAACACTGTTTGCATCAATATTCGAGTTATCCCAACGAGTCTTGGAAGACACTGCTCCACCCCCTTTGAAACCTGCCGAAACGCCCGCCACGCACCTCCCTAAAGTATGAATAACAAAGATCTAATCCTCTCTTTCACGAATTAGTTATATCTAAAAATCAAATAGCGAATATTTATAAAACAGAATGCAAACTTATCTATTCATGGACACCCATTTTTGCTGCTATGCACACAAACATCCAATCAGACGACTTATCACTCTCCACTAAGGCAACCCCCACGAAATTTTGGAAATCTTCATGTATCTAGTTCGTGGATTTTCTAGTCACGGATATCCGTGTGGATGAATACTATGATGTGAAAAAACTTAGAATTTACAACGTCTTTTGCTAATCGAATGGCTATATCAATTAGAGTAGGAGAACGAATACTTATTAAATAATGTAGTTTTGTGTAGGAGCACCAGCGATCGAAGTGACCTTCCCATGATAGGTTTATCAATAACAGAATAAGCGACGCATCGAGTAAATCAACGAATAGGCGGTGCAATAGAGAGGTGAAGATTAAAGGTATGCTGAGAAGTTGAAATCAACAGGTATCGATCCAAACATATGCCTCCCTCCCCGCGCGTCGCGCCTTACTCTTTACGGTGCTCTCCATCCGATTGATCCGGGTCCTGGCCCGTCGAGGGCGGAAAAACCACTTGAGGACGAGCCATACGAAGCAGAAAGGGGTTAAAGAAAACGGTACGGGAGAAAAACAAAAACAAACTCCGGGGCCGGTAACTGACAACAGGAGAAGACATGGCACGCAATACAAGCAGTAAGTCAAATCAAGTGATGGCCATGGAAACGCGGAAAGAAATGAGACACACAGAAGGCGACAGATGCGGCGTCAGATGGGCGAGTAGTGTACTTAAGATGACGCGAAGGCAGGACGACAACGACCATTACAGGAGAAACGCCAGGCACGGGCCCGCAATTAGCAACGCCGGCGACAGGATGACCCAATGTAGCACGTGCGGAGGGGGGGAGCCCTGAGCAGCCGTCCTGCCCACTTGTGGGCTACACATTGGCAGACCTTCCGCCAAGCAGTGCGATGTATTATGATCTCAGGAACCGCACGCAGAAGAATCTCGCGACCAGTCCATGCGCACAATCGAGGGACTGTAAAGAGCGGACGAACGAGCCAACGACGAGGCTTCAAAATAGAAGGACTTTTCTTGTATATCAAAGATTAAGCGGTAAGGCAAATGGGTGATTAGCTTATCGTAACAATTCATATATAATTAGATTATTCAATGTACGCGACCACAATATGTACCTGAATGACTTAGTTGACCTTGTTACGGCCCATTACATCGTATCGCCGTTAAACTCTCATAAGCGAACGTTTTTAGTACCAAAGATAACGGCAGTCAGGATTAACTGTCGAGCTCTGTATGCTGTGATAGATTCACGCCGTGAATTTCTCGAAGACTGGAGTGGCCGGCTGTGGAATAGGGAAAATTACTTTGCTCCATATTATTAAGTTTTGACAAGAAAGAAAGTTATTCATATTTTTATTTATTTAATTTCTACCAATAAAATAATAAATAAGCACTAATTATCACAGATCAAACGAATATTTTTGAAAAATAAATGAAGAAACAGAAAGAAACCCGGAGAAAGGTTAAAACTTGATGTGCGGTAAAGCTGTGAAGGGACGTTGTAACGAGATCAGCTTCCTGACTTACGAACGCATGGATGCGGAAGACAACTTATAAAAAAAGCTGCTCGCCTGTCTGGATGCTCTCTTCGTAATACCTAGAATGCGGACCTGGTTACTCTTATTTCTGTGTAGTACTCGACGAGGCGTTGGGTTCTAGCGAAGCCATCAGGAGAGAGCGTGCTGACGGGTTCGTGGTCTTTTAGTCTGATCCGGAGTTCTTTTTGTTTAGGAAGACTGTAGGTAAATTAACTACGCTTTATATTGGCACGCAGAAAAAAGTGAGCGTCGAACAAATGCTAATATACGTGTTACTGGTATGGACGGATTGTGGTATCTTCCTCTACTCAGTTCTCACTTACGGTCCACCGAGTTAATCTCTCACTGCTCGCATGTCAGTTTGGTACACTTAAGATCTGGGAGCGCCTGGAAAACTAACTTCCCGATCCTTCTCTATCATAGTCTGCAGCATTTTGGTGGTTATTTTAGCTTCCAACGTTTATTATAATTTGGCCCATACAGTAATTGCAAGTGTTATTTTGTTGTTTGAAACCTGTCTATCGTTGCTATTCTCTCTCTCCCGACTAAGTGTCAAGCTCCTCTCCCTCAGATTAACGAATATGTCAACTATTTAGACAAGTAATCTTATATGCTGGCTTGGAAAAATTGAAGAAAAAAAAAGAGATTAGATGCAGTAAAAGATGGTGAGTGTTACTTTATTCCAACGATTTTCCATACTTCTCCATTATTATCCAGCAAAGCTATATTCTCTAACACTGTTTGCCTGCTCACATACATTGAACCGATTTCTATTTCTCAGATAGGTCTTGTTATTCAGGTCAACGAACCCTCCAGATAGAGTGATATCGTTTGTAATTAAGATACACCAATGGGCTGCTTCAGTGAGCATAGAATTGGGTTCTTTTCTTCAGTTTTTTGAATAATATAGAAAAGTGCCTGAACCTCACTGATTTATATGGTGGTAAATTAAAGCCTTTACAAAATTTAATGGGTTTTGATTTCCACCACCTATTTCAATATACCGCTGCAAAACGCATCATAATAATTTTATTTCATGTTGTTTTCATATTGAAAAGTTCATGGACTACTGTATTGTTCTTGGCAAATTGATTATGATATTGTCTGTGCATGTTTATTGTATTGCTTTTTTTTTAAATGTCTATATTTTAAACATTTGACCGGTTAGTATGTTTACAAAACGTTAAACATGTATTGCATCGCTAGGTCTCGGAGACGAGTGTATAGTTTCCAAATGACCTTTGAAAATGCCCTTCGGAGATAACAGAGCAGATGAGAAGCAGCGTGCTTTTTCACATTAGAAACTTGGGAATAACAAATAATCTCGACAGGCTTGTCTTCTTTATATCGTTATATGTTTTATTTTTTATTCATGAACAAGATATACTGCTCATTAAAGTTTCCGAATTAGCCATATATCATCTCCAACCCAGATATGAAATCTGTAAAGCGCTGCATGAGTTGGTTGTATAATGTTTACGTCCCTCTCGAGAATATTTCACTCATATGGAGACGACAGCATCTGCCGCGGTGAAGGTCTGCAAATTTAGGCCTATGCTCGGCACTCAGGGCCTTGAGCAGGGAGGGATCTTTATCGTGAAACACCTGCTGTGACACGGGACTTCGGTTTTTGCGGTCTCATCCGAAGGACCGCCCCATTTAGTCGCCTCTTACGACAAGCAAGTGGTGCTGAGGACCTATTCTAACCCGGGTCCCCATGGGGGGGCGCTGCATGAGTAAATAAATGCTTGTCATCAAAAGATATTTGTGAGATATTTTAGAACATTTAGCACAAACGGGAACTGCATTTTGGAAAAGAGGGTGTTGCACAGAGGCGGTGATTTTCCCTAATCTGGACACTCGTGACGTAGAACTGACCTTCATCCTAATTTTAACTCTTACGCGTGTGCCATTTAAATACTTGTGGGATTTCCCAGAAATTGGGGCAAGCGTAAAATATTTATGTTTCAATTCTCATCATTTGAAATCGAAAAATAAGACAGATTCACATTTGTTAGTTTAATGGCATTATTAAGGTTTAATAGAGTTCAAAATATATGTCCATGCACCTGAAAATATTGAATATACAATTGCAATTTGTAACTGGAATATATCATTTCGTTTTAGATATACATTGTTCAATATTTATACAGTTTAGTCCTGTGCTATGTCCATCAACAAGGGATATTATATATTTTATCTTCCTTCGGCTTATAGCCTTGATGCCTTGCGTGTGCTAAAAACCATATCACAGAAGCGACATGAGAGCAAGACCCAACGGTTCTTGTTCCTATAGGACAGTGTGCGTGTGATACGCATACATTGAATAAAACATTTAAAAAGACTAGAAATGTGTTGTGATGAAGAGACAAGTCGAAATTTAAAGGGAAAAAAAAATTGTACCCCGTGAAAGATTCGAACTCGGTCGTTTAAAAAAAAAAACCAGTTGGACATTTAAAGTCCACAGCCTTATCCATTATGCCACGCCGCACATTCATACACCACAAGGAAACTTAACGTGCAGATGAAGTTGAAAGGAGAAGTAACGAAATCGTGTCGATTTTAGAGATTTAACAAAAAATGCATGCATGAAACAAATTTCAAAGCGACAATTTTTTAGTGAAAATCTCAAAGAACATTTTTGTACTAAATTTATTTGTTTCAAGCAGGCAGTTTTTCTTAAATTCGGGGATTCCCCTGTATTTTGAGGCTAAAAATCACATAAATCGCTTCCTGGCATGATTTCAACTCAATTTATTTTGACTCATTCTTGTCAATACACACCTTTTAGACTTATTTTCTTATATTTTGGAATAAAGACAAAAAGTTCCACTGGTTTTACTATATCTATGAATAACTTTATTTTACCGATCTTTCATGCAACACCTTTAGGGAAATCACCATGATACATGCAACACCTTCTTTCCACCTCGAAGTCCGTATTAATCTCAAAGGAGAACACAATAAGAATCACGAGGCCTGTGGAATATGTCGCTCACCGGAGCACTAAGAGGTCTAGAGCGGACAGACGACTTAGATTTCATGAGGTTGCTTCCGCATCAAGCATTACTGTAAAGGGGGAAATATTCGCGTGGGTTTTATTTTCGCTAAATTCGAGATGATATCAACTTTCGCGGAAGTAAAAGCATAGCGAAGTGCTGTTCAATGTATTTTGGTATATGATTCTAGCTTAGAATATTAACTATCCGTGAAATTTAAACCATATCGTGAAATGCTAAAAGATAGAAATCGCTAAATTTATCCCCGCGAAATTAAAGCACTTTACAGAACGTAAACTTAAAAATATTGAAGAAATCTAAATTTAAACTATATTGCATATAAACCCTGTTGTGGCCATACCCTAACACAGGGAATTCATAGGGTGTACAAATCTGAAACTAAATTACATGTAGATGACTCAGATGTTGGCATACAAACTAAATTTGCGCTGTCCTGTCCCCAGGATCATGCTATGAACAAATAAAAAATTACACGATCTGAAACACAACTTGACAGAGTATCCTTAATTTAAAAAAAAATCTACATATAATCAATTCTGAATTTTAATTCCAAATTGCGGCCTCCTCTAGCGCTGTGGGTTATAGCATGAAGAAACTTTACGCAATATTTCTGACTTTTTTTTAATCTCTTGGTTCTTGAGACTCTTTTCGTAAACGCCTCATGCTAGATTTTCTATTTCATTACCATTTCCATTTTCCTTTTCAAAGCGAAAAAGACCTTCACTTCACTTGAATTCTCTTTACGGAGTGATGCTTCGTAACAAGCTTGTTTGAAATGCCAAACCGTCAAAAATGTGGATAATAATCATAGCATATACAATAATTAGACAGAAGAAAACAGAAGACAAATAATTTTTTTGAATAATTTCTAATGCGTTTCAAGTCAGCTGTTAAAGCCGTTCTTTACATTTTGATTTTGATTACCAATTACTTCGTGTTCACGGAGGGAGCGGCCGGTCAACAAAGAATGCTTACTACTAAACATGATGCTGTCTATCAATGTACGCCAAACACATATAATTGCAAATTTAAAGTCGATGTCTTTATTAGAATTGTACAAAAACGACAACACTGATTTTGTAAGTATATATTGTTTCAAAACTTTTTCAACTCTCGCAAATATTGGTGAAAAATAATGCCAACAGCATTTGAATGCCGATATAAATATTATTGTTTTGAAAAAATATACACATGTAATACTTAACCACCGTAAAACACCAATCAATCAAGCAATCAATCAATCACAAAGTAAGCATGACAAATTCCTTTTTATTTCCACCTCAATGGCGAGATTGACATGATGAAGCCAAAAATTGTCTATCATTACATTGTACCTGATGATGCATTTGACAGTGTTAACACTTACTTTTTTTTTTAATAATGTATTGTATTTAAGGTAGCTGTTAAAATCTACAAGAGGTCCATGGAAATTATCGGTCACCTCAGTATCAACACCGGAAGTTAGAAGTACATGTATTACATGTTTTGGAACGAGTGCATTGCTTTATCATTAAAAGACTGGATGTCGTCAGCTTTTGCCTTTTTAAGTGTGTTTCTTGTAAAATAAAAATATAACAGGATTTGAACATTTTATCGACTACATTGATATTATCTTAACAATGTATTATCTTTAAAGGTTTATTGTTTATCCATGACAAAACGGAGGTCAATACAACACTACCCCTAAAACATTATTTAAGAATGTCATGATTTTGTAAATGCCATATTTTGGTGTAGAAATTCCTGGTTGTTTGTTACAGTAACTTAGAGCCCAATCTGTTGGATTGATGTTCAGCAGTAAAATTAATTTTTAGCACTGGTGCTCATCCATCCGGCTTTCAAAAGGCAAGGGCTTAAAAGTGATAATTTTTGTCTCCCTAAGACATTGTCGCACAGTTTATGAGGGAAACCTTGATAATCATTCTGAAATCTACGGACCGCATACACTGTACATGTAGGCTTGTGCGGACCGCATACACTGCACATGTAGGCTTGTGAAATGGAAAATACTAAAGAATATTCAAGGGGAAGAGACACGTTTTGAGCTAAAAAAAATATTTTATTTTTTACATTTTTTATTCTTACAATGCTTAACTAAGGTATTTCTAGAAGTAGTAGCCAGCAAAAAATTTAAATTCAGTTGTTGAGTTACAAGTGAGATACAGCATTAAAATTTCTTTGTTATGTAAACAAGGCGCGTGTCGTGTTTTTGTTTACATATAAGTTACTTAATGGAAAATATGTTTACAACAGAATGAAATATGGGAAACACCAGAAACGGTTTAATTGTGTTTAGAGTATTTTCCACATTTCATTTTGTTTTAAAATGATATTTTCTATTAAGCAACAAAAACATGACACAAGCGTTGTTTACATGTAAAGCAAAGAACGAACAGTGATCAATCTCGTAAATCCTAAATAGAATACAAAACAAGGTTGGGCAATCACGGACCCCTGGACACACCAGAGGTGGGATCAGGTGCCTAGTAGGAGTAAGCATCCCTGTTGACCGGTCACACCCGCCGTGAGCCCATAGTCTTGATCAGGTAAACGGAACAATCAGTAGTCAAATCAGTGTGTGAAAAACGGCTTAACAATGGCTATGAAACACATCAGACAGCCTTTGACTCAATGATAGGTCATTTTGGTAAACTAAATTGTTATAACTACCATAGAATTTACGAAATGCTGCCTTTAAACGTGACGTGTTGAAACCCCTGCAACAACAACTTTTCTGTAAGTAGCTTGCCTCGATTCAAAAACTGATCATACGCAGAACAACCTCTTGCGTATCGAATAAGTTGAGAGACATACACACCATATGCAGGTGATGATGGAATATTGCCTACAATAAAATATGGGAAGTTGACGATGGAGAAGCTGACTCAACGGGACGTTTGTCATAAAGTTGAGTCGTTAGTTTGCCGTTAATGCCAATGTTACAAAGAATTGTGAATATCATATCTCTATTGTAACTCAACAGCTGACATTTTTGAAGACCATTTGAAATACCGTAGTTAAGCATTGTAAACATCAAAAATGAAAAAAAAAAAAATGAAATTCGAAAAATTTTACCTTTTAAAAAATCTCCAACCTTTTAAGGTTAAAGGATATCTCAGTCAACAGACGCATTAGGGTTTCACTTTGTACAATAAAATTTCAAAAATCAACAACAAAATATCAAAATACATAATTATATCATCATATAACGAAATACATTTATAGCAGAACAAATATCAATTGCATTTCATTAATATTTCCATCCCCCCTATTCATATGTAAACGGCACAGCCACAGCGACCTCATTGATCAACGTAAAGAGCACAATTAATGGTATAATATAAAACAGACCTAAATCAACATAATATAAGTATAAGTAAAATCTGGAACAATAACATATATGTACATGTATATTACAATGAAGATCAGACAGCCATGTTTCTGTCGATACAACCTTACAACAAAATGTAGCTACATTAAAAAAGTCACAGCTGCGCTCAACATACATAATATATTTACCCATCAAAACTAAACAAACTAACATGTATGTTGAAAAGATAATGTATTGATCAAAATATAATAATATTCTGATCAAATATCATAAAACCACTTACAAACTTTTATAAATTACAATTCAAGTGGCAGCATATCAAAATAGACATACTTCTTTTCACTCTGTCTTTCGGTGTTACCCAAAGAACTTCCCTCCTACCGAGCCATTCAAATAGAAATACGTAATATTTCCAGTGAAAAGCAAAACATTGCACATTGCTAAGACAGATCTTGAAAATCGCAACCCTCTTGTTTGAGTAAAAGAACGATATCAAAATGACCTTCAAAGTAAGCTAACAAAATAGGGGTATACCCAGCATAAGTTTCTGTGTTCAAATCTAATCCCTGTAAATTCAAAATGAATTCTAACAATACCTTATTCCCTAATTTTGCAGCCTTGTGTAAAATTGTCATTCCGTGAACTTTCTCTTTTTCATTTACGTCCATTCCATATCTAAACAGAAGTCTTATGACAGAAAAATGCATTCTGTCTGCAGCTAAATGGAGACATGTTTGTCCACCGTAATTTGGAAGAGATAGGCAATGCCTGACAGTTGTTGCTTTTGTATTTTGAAGAAGAATATCAAGGGCTTCATCTCGTCCATATTTACAGGCAACATGCAACGGAGTATCGCCATTTCTATCTGCAGCAGTAACATCTGCGCCACTTCTAATCAACATCTCAACAACATCTAATTGTTGTTCGTAAATGGCCAACCAGAGAGGTGTTTCAAGTAAGTTATTTTGATGGTTCAGAAGATTGACATCTACAGCGGCCAGACACCGTATTATGTAAATTGCAACAGAAACATGGTTTTCGATGATCGCCATATGGAGCTGTGTATCGCCGTCTTTGTCAGCATGTATCATTTTTTGAACATTTGGATCCGAAATTTTGATATTCTGAAAGTTTCTTTCTTGTGTCGTAACATAGGGTATAAAGTGACATCGTGAAGTCTGCAGTTGAAGAGAAGACCGAGGATTAACCTTGTGCAGTTTCTGTGGCTTGTGCAGTTTCTATGGCTTGTGCAGTTTCTGTGGCTTGTGCAGTTTCTATGGGCTTTGCAGTTTCTGTGGCTTGTGGCTTGTGCAGTTTCTGTGGCCTGAGCACTTACATGTGGAGAGCAAATGATGGATGGTACGGGATAATGATCTTGTGGTAAGATTTCTGTTTTAATTGTGGACTCAGTGGAAGGAAACTCAGATAAAGAAGCAGAAAAATACGCTGAATCATATGCTTCTTCTTGATATCTATTACTTTCGCTAACACATGCACCGCCATCAGTTTCCAAATTAAGATGGGAGAGCTTATTGATGTGGGTATCTATTCCTTTAGGATCCATTGGCCCTTCAACGAACAGATTTTACAAAAATATTAGAGTTACACTTCATTTTTGCTATACATTGATATTTTTCAAGCTAAAGCTGTACTTAAAGTATCATATCAACATAAGGCAATTACCTACCACGAATGGTAATCATATCAACATAACGCAATACCTACACGAATGTATCATATCAACATAACGCAATGCCTACACGAATGTATCATATCAACATAACGCAATACCTACACGAATGTATCATATCAACATAAACGCAATACCTACACGAATGTATCATATCAACATAAGCAATACCTACACGAATGTATCATATCAACATAACGCAATACCTACACGAATGTATATATCAACACAACGCAATACTACACGAAATGTATTCATATCAACACAACGCAATACCTACACAAATGTATCAAATCACACAATGCAATACCTACACGAATGTATCATAAACATAACGCAATACCTACACGAATATCATATCAACAACGAATACCTACACGAATGTATCATATCAACATAACGCAATACCTACACGAATGTATCATCAAACATAACTGCAATACCTACACGAATGTATCAATCAACAAATGCAATAGTACCTACACGAATGTATCATATCAAGCCATAATGCAATACCTACACTAAGAATATCATATCAACATAACGCAATACCTACACGAATGTATTCATAAACATAACGCAATACCTACACGAATGTATCATATCAACATACGCAATACCTACTACGAATGTTATCATCAACATAACGCAATACCTACACGAATGTATCACAATAACAGCAACACTAACTACAAAATACCTGCATTTATAGTACATATACATGTAAGAAACCTTTCCTATTACAAAATGTAGGACTTGATATCATTTTTTGTCTACCACGACATAGGCTCAAAATATCGCACGGTTGCAGTTTGAAAATTTCCCCAACAATTTGCTGTTGCTAATGCTATCCGATTGTCAAAATACTGCATAGAAGCGTAGTTGATAAACATAATCCCTAATTTGGATTATTCATAATGGTGATGAAATTTACTTCGTTCTGTTCTAACGATCTGCAACCATATTATACAGTATAAAGACTTTTACTTCAAGTTAAATCCTGTACGTTTCTTGCGCTCAAACAAATACACATTGCATTGCTATGTCAGCTAAATAATTAGATAATACAATAAATTACAAACTATTTACCTTGCTAAAATCTATGTTTAAAATACACCTCACAAAAAATCCCCGTTTACTTTCGTTTCAGTTTGTCTTTGTATTTGTTCTCTACATACATGTATCTTTAATTAGCTCTTCCGTGTGCTGTATTTCATGAAACAGTTAAAAGGTTAATCACTTACGATTTTATGGAAACGGTGAAATAGAATTTACTGCCAGCTGTGTCTGTATCATTACTTACCCCTTATCATATTAGCTTACGCATGTCTGAAAGGAAGTATTACGTCATGCTTAATTGTTACCATAGCTGCGGATTGATACTATGTATACTTATTTGCTATGATATGTACCATAATCGTATGAATGTTAGAGCTGCATCTAGAGTTTGTTTGTCACTCGTTGGATTTCTAGTTTCGTTTTCGTATACACATTTGCCATCTCCTGATGAGATATTAGATATGGGCCCAGTCTAGTTCAGTCTTGCAGTCATTGTCGTTACCCATTTAGCTTGTAAATAAATACACCCTGTATCTATAAAATCAACTCATCCCAGACTCAACCTTAACGAAAGTGGACTTAAAAATCATGCATGTTGTCAATGTATGTGTGACTGGGGGCATTTCATTTTACTTTAACTGATTACCATAATTAATATAATGACTCTATATTCCTGGTTTTTTTAAAAAATATAATTACTAAAATATACTTTTTGCGACATTGTAGTCACCTCTGTTAATGGAGTGAAAAACTCCTTTCAAGGATCAGGAAATTGTACAGCTAAACATCATGATTATTGAGTTCACTTTCTGTGGCTAGGCGAATGCAAGTTCTATTGATGAAAAGATAAAGATAACGGAGAGTAATCAATCTCATAAATCCTGTATGGAATACAATACAAGTTAAGAGTCGGACAAAACACGGACCCTGGATACGATCAGAGGTGGGATCAGTGACAAACACGCGACCCCTGGATACATCAGAGGTGGGATCAGGTGACAAACACGGGCTCCCTGGATACATCAAGGGTGGATCATGACAAACACGGGCCCCTGGATACATTAGATGTGGGATCAGTGAAAAACCACGGACCCCTGGATACATCAGAGGTGGATCAGGTGACAAAACCGGACCCCTGACACTACCAGAAAAGTGGGATCAGGTGACAAACACGGACCCTGGATACACCAGACGTGGGATCAGATTGACAAACACGACCCCTGGATACACTCAGAGGTGGGATCAGAGGTGACAAACACGGACCCCTGGATACATCAGAGGTGGATCAGGTGCAAACACGGGCCCCTGGATACATCAGAGGTGAGATTCAGGTGACAAACACGGGCCCTGGATACATTAGATGTGGATCAGGTGAAAACACGGACCCCTGGATACATCAGAAGGTTGGAATCATTGGACAAACAACGGACCCCTGGACACACCAGAGGTGGGTGATCAGGTGACAAAACACGCGACCCTGGATACACCAGACGTGGGATCAGATGACAAGACACGGACCCCTGGATACACCAGAGGTGGGATCAGGTGACAAACACGGACCCCTGGATACATCAGAGGTGGGATCAGGTGACAAACACGGACCCCTGGATACATCAGAGGGTGGATCAGGTGACGAACACGGGCCCCTGGATACATTTAGATGTGGGAATCAGGTGAAAAACACGGGACCCCTGGATACATCAGAGGTGGGATTCAGGTGGACAAACACGGACCCTGGATACATCACAGAGGTGGATCAGGTGACAAACAGCGGACCCCTGGATACATCAGAGGTGGATCAGGTGACAAACACGGGCCCCTGGATACATTAGATGTTGATCAGGTGAAAAACACGGACCCTGGATACATGAGGTGGGATCAGGTGACAAACACGGGGTAAGCATTCCCAGTCGACCGGTCACACCACCTGTGAACCTATTTTCTTGATCAGGCAAATGGAGTAATTTATAGTCAAAATCAGTGTATAAAGATCGGCTTAACAATTGACTTATGAAACACGTCAGACAGCATTTTATCCTATGGTAGTTATTTAACATTTTCTCTTTTTCAAAAGGGAAGAAAATGATTTGATTCAAGTGTTTTTACATTATAGAAATGAAAGTTATCTACTTATCATTTAAGCACATGCATCGGTTTTTAGTACCAAAAGGATGTGTCCGTAGAATGACTTTGTAGAATTCCTGAAATGGAGTCTTTGGGAATTCTGAAACGTTCAACTGCAAGATTTCATAGAATTTCTCAAGAATCGGCGAAATAGGAATACCACGAGACAGCTTTCACTTCAGACTGCACGTTCCATTGTATCGTATCGCCGGTCACCATTTACAATGACGTCACACGTACTCTCGGATATCTCTACTACATAAAATCCTGAATTTAATGTACTTCGACTTCCTTGTCCTTATTTTAACCTCACTGAATGTTTAAATTTACTAATCGAAAGAAATTTGCCAAGCGAAAAATTGTCTTGGTAAGTTTCATGTTGAATTTCATTCAAATATATCTACATTTTTTTCAACATTGCTCCTTAATTTGGATGAAAACACAATATGAAAATTAGATCAAGCTTCGAAATTTTTTTTTTTTTAGCGATTTATGTAAAGAAAAAAAATTATAAAAAATAAAAAGCAAAATCAACTTTGAAATATATTGATTGTTTAATTACATGTAATGCAGTTAATTATTTTTCGTTGTTATTTTTTAATTTCTATTGGCCGAAACAACACTACGTGACTTATTATAAATAATGTTTAGACCTGATGTTTCCTAAAAAAGAAGTATTATACATGTCGATTTCCTAAAATAGCACCACTTTCCTTATCCTTCCAGCTTTCTATTGAAACGTCACAATTACAGTTCTATCCTTTCAGCTTTCCATTGTGAGTGTTCACAGATTATAGTGCCTAAAATAGGGATGTCAAACGAGTGACTCGTACTGCGACTATTTCCTCGGTCGATTACGATCATCGACTAAATTTTCATAATCGAGTACTCGTTAAAATAGCCCTTTTTTCAGTAAATTTGAAAGATTTTA
Organism: Ostrea lurida; assembly: GCA_903981925.1. Lineage (NCBI taxonomy): Eukaryota > Metazoa > Mollusca > Bivalvia > Ostreida > Ostreidae > Ostrea > Ostrea lurida. The sequence continues at coordinate 16,836 of CAJDSM010000956.1, read as the reverse complement.
CACAAATTTCAGTGTGTTTGTGAGTTGAAAATCATGTAACGTAAAGTTAACCAGTTTTAATTCGTTCATGTTTCAAATGAATCAGTTGATTTGGATGTTGGTCCAGAAACATGCCTCCTGAAATCCCACTGTATGGGCAACACTTTAAAAATCTCATGACTGGAAAACCGGTGAAATTATACATTATATATTGGAATTTATGAAATGATACATCATTCTGTGAGGGACAACAACACATATAAGCCAATATTCGTCAGATCATCATAAATGCTCTCAAAAAATGAACTCATGCGAGAACGAAAATTACCAAAATTCAGAAATAGGCTGTCAACCAGTTAGTTATTTAATAAATCGTAATAATGAAAT
>CAJDSM010000956.1:0-12253 GCA_903981925.1 Ostrea lurida | reverse complement strand
AGAACAGTAATAAGATACTGGTTTTTTTTAAATGAGGATAGCTCATTCAATTGATAAATCCAGTTTGATTGAAAGGCGATTTTAGCAAATCATGACGTAATTTTGTGACATCACAATATTCCAATGATACGAGGCAGTATCTTGCTCTCCTGTGTTGCTTTGTGTGCTATAGGCGATTATTTGAAATGATTAATATTTTTGTCAGAATTTGCATGTTGTAAATAGTTTACTCCTTTAGTGTATGTTGTATTTAAAGATTTATCGCGTGTTGATATCTTCACATTCGGAATTATCACATGAGGTAGTTTGAATTCAAAATTTTGATAAGCAATAATAATTTGAAATGTTTTTTCAAATGAATTGTAACATTGAATTTCATATTCTTGGAAACTGCACACTTTTAAATAATCTTTTTTAATCAAATACAAAATTTAAACGATCTACATGTATGTAGATGCACTGCACATACATGTACAGTACTTTAAATTTCTAATTTTCTTATTTCGTGATAAAAGCATACAGAATATAACAAACACTGGCATAATATGTAATGGCAATTAAAATGAAAGTTCTAATAAAATATGAATCATATTTCTATACAAATGAAAAGTTGTATTCCTTTAACACTTTTATCATTTCATCATATCGATTTTGTTCTGCCAGTTGCAAGGCGGTCTCTCCAGCGTATGTAGTAACGGTCAAGTTAACATTATCTAAACACAACACACAGTCCAACAAGTCTAAACTGTGTTTATCGACAGCATAATGCAGAATAGTTTTGTTGTACATGCCGTCTCTAGAATTGACATCGGCTCCATTGGATAACAGAAGTCTAACTATCCCTAGATGTAGATTGAAAGCAGCTAAATGTAAACAATTTTGTCCATTATAGTCAGGTATTTCTATACATTTAAGGAGAGATTGCTTGTTCGCTGTCCTTAAAACTGTTTCCACTATATCCTCGTACCCTGCCCTGCTGGCAATATGTAATGGTGTTTCCCCACGGATATCACATTGACAAATATCTGCCCCCTCTTTGATAAGGAGGGCAGTGATATTTCCCATTCTTTTCAAGGTGGCAGCGTGTAATGGTGTCTGTAACTGCTGATTTGGAAAGTTCAGCGAATCCCTGCTCCTTTTGGCTAAATGTTGGATGACGTCGACAGCCAAATCTGATTCATTCCTCCAGATGGCGTTATGTAACTGCGTATCACCGTCCTGATCGCGATGTGATATATCGGACTGTTCCTCGGTGTGAAGTTCGAAAGATGTACATGTTGGACTTGAGGAGGAAATGTGAAGACTTTCTAAAGGCTGGGTAATCCCAGGACTTTGGGGCGTTTGTATAGATTTCTCTCTGTGTAGAATAGTTGGTTCCGGACTTACCAGCGGCACACAACCCGAGAAGTAACCCGACTCTTGGTGGTCAGTGGGTAGAGGAAGGTTCGCACAACAGCCGTCCTCCTCCAAACTAGTACATGCCTCGTCACCATTACTGCAGGGGGCGCTGATTAATATACCCTCCATGATCTATCAAGTGAAATACAACAGGTTACCAACACTGAACATACATACCGGTATATAAGAATGGATATAAAATCTAAAATATATACTACACTACAATAAGAAAATTTGCTTTACCGATATCTTTGTTTATTTATCCGAACAGCTATGGCAGTTTAAAAAAAAACTTGAAAATTTTCAGTGATAAATATAGAACTCGGTAATTCTATTTGCGTTTTCTACTTAGTAGTGTTGTATGCGTTTTAATACATTGTTCATGAGTATACATCGGGGTTTACATATCGTGGATTATTTCTTAGTATACAGAATATTTTTTCGAGTGATTAGAATTTTTGCTCTCCTAAAATTCAGTAATTCGTGTAAAACTTTGCATGCTTTCATTTCCGCATATAAACTATACTCGGCGTATCTAAATTTACTTAACTTTCTTTTTGAGAGACTTAACTTTGGTAGACAAATTACATGTACTAATTAAGGATGGAGAACATTTGATATGTATTGTATAACATCTGTTCCAGAAATCAAGTATTCTCTGGGTTTCATTCTTCCGTTCAGGACTGTATATGCTTATGTTTATTAACATTTCGCCTATTTCTCTGTGGTACTGAATTTCGTGACTGATACATGTACATCCCTCTAACAGTGCACTGCAGGTTAGATTCGCGCTATAAGTACTTCGTTAGGTCAGTTAAGGGATAAAGGTATCTAATTTTAATTAGAATTTAAAGGTTTTGGTTTTTGTGTTTTCATTAATGAATCACGACTTAATAACGTGATATGTTATATAACCTGGACAAAGTCATTCTTTTATGCTACGATTATCATGAGGGTTCAATATCCCTAGCTCGTTTCCTGCTGCACATTTAGTTGAATTGAACATATTTTATTGTCAAATGTTATAGACAAAGGAATTGGGAAAAACAATCTTAAAACTTACAAACTCCTCTCCTAAAAATAACAAAATGACATCTAACAGTGTATGTGTTATATATAATATTATATATATATATACAGCACAAATAATCCACTAACTAGGTCTTGAAAATTTTTGCACGCCCAGACCCGGGGTCGAACGTGCGAGCCTACGGCACCCACCCCTAGCAAGACCGTCAAACTCAGCGCGCTAGAACCACTCCGGCCACGAAGTCTCCCCAAAAAAGGTAGTCTATCATGTTCCTAAGCGCTTCTAACGCCACTGAGGCATCTCACACAGTCCTCTGTTCAGAGTTTAAATGATTTTTAATGAAGGAGAAGGATCTTTCGATGCCAATTGCATAGAATAATTTAATATTAGAAGCACAAACACACAATTATTAAACACTCAGACCTTAAATTAATCCCTAGAGTTAAGACGATGACATGTAGATAATTGAATTAATTAACATATACAGCAACGAAATAATCACAACTAGGGTCTGAAAATTTTTTGCACCCCAGCCCGCGGGTCGAACGTGCGAGCCATAACGGGCACCCACACGCCTAGCAAGAACCGTCAAAACTCAGCGCGCTAAGACCACTCGGCCACGAAGTCTCCCCAAAAAGGGAGTCTTATCATGTTCCTAAGCGCTGTAAACGCACTGAGCAATCTCACACAGTCGCTCTGTTCAGAGTTTAAGAGTATTTTTGATAAGGAGAATGGATCTTTCAGTGCAATTGCGATAGAATATTTTAATATCAGAGCACAAACACACAATTTACACTGCACCTTAAAGTTAATCCTAGGATCTAAACGATACATGGTGATAATTAATTAATAACATATACAGCAGAAAATAATCACAACTAGGTTCTGAAAATTTTTGCACCCCAGCCGGGGTCGAACGTGCGACCTACGGGCACCACCACCGCCTAGCAAACCATTCTTCTTGCACAGAGTTGTCGTTCCTTTGCTCTCAGCTTACATCTCTGTTCAGACTCCGCGTTTTACAGAGATTTTTGTAAAACATTAAAAGAAATGGAAAAACACGAATTATGAGTGTCGATTACTTTGAAAATAGTGAGAACAAGAAAATAACAAATAAATATTTTTGATATTTTGGTCTTATAATTTTAATTTTTAAACCAATTTTAGAGGAACTTATGTTGCGTTTAAAACTTTAAAAATAGTATAAGGCAAATTACAAAAAAGTAATTTGATTTATTTCCTATTTAATATTTTACCAAAGTAAGAAACACTCATAAGTAGTGTTTTTCCATTCTTTCCAATGGTTTACAAAGAATCTTGTAAAACTGGGAGTTGGACAGAATGTGAAGTTGGAGAGAAAGGAACGACAACTCTGTGCATCAAGAGAATGAAGAAGCAAGACCGTCAAACTCAGCGCGCTAGACCACTCGCCACGAAGTCCTCCCCCAAAAGGGAGTCTTATCATGTCCTAAGCGTTCTAAACGCACAATGAGGCATCTCACCACAGTCGCTCTTCGTTCAGAGTTTAAGATATTTTAATATAGGACGAATGGATCTTTCGATGCAATTGCATAGAATATTTAATACGTATATATATATATAATATATATATATATATAATCCAAAAGAATAAGTTGATCTCACACAGTCAAAATAATAGATAAAAGCAGGTAAATTGCAGTTTCAAAAATATATTCATTTCACAACGCTGTCTGGAGTTTTTCATCCAATCTTCAGGTGAATACACAGTGAATTTCAAAATACATAGTTGTTATCTGAAACGTCTATTGTGACGTCCATGGACGTCAATGCGAGTCTTTTGCAAGGAGGGAATAAATTACATGACGTCAGTAAATGCAAAAAGTGAACGTAAAAGTTCAGGGAAAAAGACTGTGGACATTTTACACAAATCAGAAGCTATAACAAATTGAATATTTAACAATGTATACAATAATACAATATGTACATAATAATTGGCACAATGTGATGTTAAAGGCATATTGTCTAACACGATTTGTATTTTTGATCAGCAGAAATATGCGTATTGACGTTAAAAAGATTAGAACAGGAGTAAAAAATGGCAGAATTGGTAAAAAATAAAATGATATAATTTGTCGTTATTGTGAAGTTTGCTGCCAGAAGAATCTGAGTTAATTCTATACGAATATACCAAGATTCTGATGACGTTTCCGGATAACTGTCGACAACGTCAGAAGACGACCGTCCACAATGCATAGGCACAGCAAGGTTAACAGTTAAGAAGAAAAAATACACATTATATTACTTAGAGTATATTCTATGAACTTGTATAATTTTTTTTTAACTTTCCTAGTTTATTATGTACTTGAAAATTTTTAATTTTCATTGTGCTGTTAGTCATTTTGAGAATTTTTGTCGTTTGAGGCCCGCTTGGCTAACTGCGTGTGGAGCACGCGCGATACTTTCGACGAGTTCAACTAGGGGTCATATGAATAAAGGCGGGCTAAATCGAATTTTTGTCTTCCCGACAAGAATTCAACGAAACTGTATTTTTATTATTTGGAGTAAGAAATAACAGTAATATAATCATATTGGTAACAAATATTTAATTTAATATCATCATAATCTTACGATTTTTTTCAATGCATTTCTAAGTGCAAATAAAAATAGTTGAGATTTTGTTAGATCAATAATGCCTTTAAATATTCAATTTGGGTTATAGCTTCTGATTTTGTGTAAATCTGTCAAAGTCATTTTCCCGAACTTTTACGTTCACTTTTGCATTATGACGTCATGTATTTATTCCCTCCTTGCAAAGACTCGCATGACGTCATGACGTCACAATAGACGTTTCAGATAAAACAACTGTATTTGAATTTGTTGTATTCCACCTGAAGATGGATGAAAAAATCCAGAAAGCGCTTGTGAAATGAATATATCTTGAAACTGCAAAATTTACCTGCTTTTTATCTACTATATATATATATATATATATATATAATAAAGAAAATAATCACAACGCCGAAAATAACTCAAACGGTTTCATTTTCAATCTTCAAGAGTTATGACAATCGCTTAGTTAAACATGTTATCAACAATTTTTTTCTATGACATCAATTGCGCCAAATTATATTTGCGCTTTAACAAAGTTCATTGTGCGTCATAATATAACGTTATGCCGTAATTACGTGCATATCTGACTTCTGGATGGCAATGTACAAAAATATACAATGTACAATAATAATGGCAAAACTATAATAAATTATTAAAATATAAAAAGGGAGGAGGGGTGGGGGGGGGGGGGTCACGTTTGATAACATATGAAATATATGATATGTACCACGGTGATAGTATTAAAACTTATTAATAAAAAAATAAAATAATAAAATAAAAAATTTCGGGGGGGGGGGGATTACGCCCTACTCTGCACAAAATTACGAAATATACAAAATGGTAAGTATATATAATATAAGAGGGCATGCATAAATGTACAAATTTATAATATTAATGGGGAAAAAAAGGGGGGGGGGGCATAGTATGTACAATAGTAAGGGGACGTTTAAACATAATATATGGCAGATTGATTACTGAAATAAATTCTGACCTTACGTATAATGCGGGGAAAAGTTTCTGAAAATAATTTTCAAAGAAGTTTACAATTGTGCAGCATTTAGCGCAGGTTTGTAATCTCTCGAATAAACAGTTTTTCTTTTGTTTCACGTTCGTTTCCGGTATCTTTCAAGAATTTGTTAAAAGGGGAAAAACGGTAAAGTTCGGATGACAGTTTTTGGCACAGTTTCGAAATATGTTCACTGACTTTGGTACAACTGTATTTGGTTCTCTTATTTGTTGACGGGACAGTCATCCTGTGACGTAAGGTGTCGCCTGTCTGGGCCGATGTAATTTTCTCCACAGCCGGCGCAAGTTATTACATACAAGATGTTGGAAGAGGTGCACGCATGGATGATTTCACTGTAAATTTGCTTCCGTTTTTGAAAAAAATTGAGATCCGGGTGTTAAATATGGGCACGTGGCGCACTTGGGTTATTACATTTGCTGGACAATAGGATTTACTGCTGGTGCTGGAAAAACATACTCTGGTTAGAATGGATTTAGAGAAGGGCTTTGACGTTTACTTTTGATGATTTTAGTTGATTCCAGTATTTTTTCATATCAGGGTCTCTTCTTCCAAAATAAGGAGTTATTATAATAACCGAAAAACTTCCGGATTTTTTGGATTGTTGCGTTGAAACGTATGGTATAACACTGTGACGAGGTTTGGGTTTTACTTGAAGAAGATCCTTCTTTTCTGAATTTAGCTTTGTTGAATCCGTTTTCGATTAATTGTACTGGGTAACGTCGTTGTAGTAGTGCATTCTGTAATTCCGCAAGCGATTTTTTTTCACATCAGTATTTTCTCAGAAGTTCTTTGCCAAATTTATGAAGACTTATTTTTAGTGCATTGTTTGGAACGTGACAGGAATTGAACAAAAGTATTTTGGTAATACTGTTAAATTGTTCGATAAATTCACGTCGTTTATATGCTTGTCTCTTTAGATAACCCATGACATTGAAGACAGCGATTTTCAATTAATTTGGACTCCTATGGTAAATATCAAGTAGGTTGACGTTAATTAAGCGCCTACGATCGACAGATAATATATGCAAGAAACTTCCTGTTAACTGGTCTTCCCCTCTGTCCCAAAATTAATAAACAAATTTCGGTCCAAAAAACGTTTCACGACTGTTTTTAAAAAGCATCTCAAAGTTTTGTCCAAATTTCTCCAGCACAAGCAGTGAAGATCCTATTGTCAGCAAATGTAATAAACCAAGTGCAGCCACGTGCCCATAGGGTTTAAACCCGTGATCTCAATTTATCAAAAAGCGGAAGCCAAATTTACAGTGAAATCATCATGAGTGCGACCTCTTCCAACAATCTTGTATATGTAATAACTTGCCCGGCTGTGGATGTAAAATAGCTAGTGTGCCGATGTACATCGACACCTTACGTCACAAGGATGATCGTCCACCGTCAACAAAATAGAGAAACCAAAATACCAGGTAGCCAAAGTCAGTGAACATATTCGAAACTGTGGCCAAAAAATTGTCATCGATATCTATACCGTTTTCGCCCTTTTACAAATTCTTGAAAGATACACGGAAACTATAATCGTAAACAAAAAAAAAACTGTTTATTCGGAAGGATACATAACCTTGCGCTAAGATGCTGCACAATTGTAAACTTCGAAAATATATAACGTAAACTTTTCCCCGCAATTAAACGTAAGGTCAGAATTTATTTACAGTTAATTTAATTCCAGTATATTATGTTTAAACGTCCTTACTATTGTACATACTATGACCCCCTCCCCCTTTTTTTCCCCCAATTAATATTATAAATATTGTACAATTTATGGCATGCCCTCTTATTATATATATACTTACCATTTTGTATATTTCGTAATTTGTGCAGAGGTAGGGCGTAATCCCCCCCGAAATTTTTTATTTATTATTTTATTTTTTATTAATAAGTTTTTATACTATCACCGTGGTACATATCATATATTTCATATGTATACAAACGTGACCCCCCCTTCCTCGCCTTTTTTATATTTAATAATTTATATATTTTGCCATTATTATTGTACATATTGTATATTTTGTAGCATTGCACATCCCAGAAGTCAGATATGCACGTAATTACGGCATAACGTTATATTATGACGTCACAATGAACTTTGTTAAAGCGCAAATATAATTTGGCGCGCAATTGATGTCATAGAAAAAAATTGTTGATAACATGTTTAACTAAGCGATTGTCATAACTCTTGAAGATTGAAAATTGAAACCGGTTGAGTTATTTTCGGCGTTGTGATTATTTTCTTTATTATACCATTACTTGTGTGATATTTACATATATTTTGGATTATATATATATATATATATATATAATATATAATATTATAATATTATATATATATATATTATATTGTATGTATATATATAATATATATATATATATATATATATATATATATATATTATATAAATAAAAATTATAACTGACGCTGTATTAATATGTTCACTCCGCCTGAAATTTTTAACATCAAAAGATCAATGATACACCTAGGCAAATAGGGAGCATTGGTATGTAAATATCATGTGATTAATCGCACCCTTGTAAATTATCATTGACGGAAATTGTGTTAAATCCTCTCCTATGTATTGACTTATCGGGTGTAAATCTTAGACAGTTCATCTTTCATATCCAAACAGACAATTTAATCCAGTTTAATTTGTACCATTGAAAAAATCAAATTGAATCTTAAAGCGACTCATTAAATTCCCATCAGCTTCAGAGTGTCAGATGACTAATTACATGTAGCTCACCTATTTTGGGCAGTCAATGGGCGCTGTACTTTTGCGCCATCAGTAGACCTTGTTTTTACTTAAGTAATGTCATTTCTTATTTCAGTCTTATAGTTTATCACCTTCAAGTTGAAGTTTGCGACATGCATTCAAATAAAATTTAAATTCTAACTCGTCTCTCTCTAATCACAATGAATTAAACCATACAAGAATGATGTAGCATCTACTTTATTAAATCGTGATTACATGACTACCAATTTTCCTTTGCATACACGACGGTTATTCGTATAACACCTCGACCAAACAAACGCTATTTGATTGTTATCATTTTGCATACATGTACATACATTGTACATGAAGGTTTTAATACCTTTATTTAAACAATAAAATGCTTTCTTTGTTGGTTTATTGGGTGATGAAGGAAGCTAGCATTGTAGAAAAAATTCATAACCCGCGTTAGATTGGGCTTTATGTGACTGATGAAAACATTTCTAATTCCGGACGGCGAGAGACGGACGGACAAACAGACAGAAATAAGTACCTTGTTAATGTGATTCCTAACGAGGATAATTCATTGGCATCTGAACATTAAACAGGAAAAGCTCTTTCTGATACAATGTACACAGTATCGTCACATTTTGTTTTTCGGATGTCGACAAAGTACATGTACATTACATGTAAAATCCGGTTCCCATATCCAAATACTGCACTATCGCCAATTCTGTACTATAGTAATCAGTGGGAAATTGTCCTATATCATTACAGTTCGAGTGGTACAATTGTCCTCGAGTATGAGAGTGTGTTTCAATACCCCTAACATTAAGCGAGACCAATTTTGAACTAATGTTGCAATAATGATAACAAATAATAACAATTATTACATGTATATGATTGAATACTTCCTAGCTCTCTGATTGGATGAGATACAACAAAGTAGAAGTCAGCAATTCCTCATATTCACCTCCATGTGACCCTACAGATGAATATTAGGATTTATTGACTTCTACTATTTTGGATCTCAGCCAACTTGCCGCGACCGATCGATTCACCTCCTTATAAGTAAAACAAAGAACAACCTTTAAGGTTTTCTTAATCATTTAATCATATAATAAAACAACTGTTGCTATTTTTTAAGGTCAATACGATGATTTAGACACCTGAGAAGTACAATACAATTCCCCGCCCGAAAAAGCTATTTTAGAGGGGAATCAGTTGAATAGTACCCCTCAGGTGTCTAAAATCATAGTACTGACCTCAAAAACAGCAATAATTGTATGATATTGTACTTCCAGGTGTCTAAATCATAGTACTGACCTCAAAAATAGCAAATAATTGTATGATATTGTACTTCTCAGGTGTCTAAATCATAGTATTGACCTCAAAACAGCAATAATTGTATAATATTGTACTTCTCAGTGTCTAAATCATAGTACTGACCTCAAAACAGCAATTATTGGCACAAACACAATTACAATAATTGGCAAAGGCCCATTGAATATTATTAAACAATGTTTACATATTTCTTATGCAATCGCATGTAACTGACCTCTGTATTCAAAACTTTCACCTTAATTTTTAAGACTGTGTATATCACTGTTCAAATATATTTTGAACATGTAACTTTCACTGTCAAGAGTAATATTTTTCTGTGTTACGTTATAAATTTTCTAAGGTAGGTGTTTCTTAGCTTAAAATAAGATTTACAGTGGAAAAGAAAATGAATTTCATCTTCAATCGTACCAAAAACAAACATTACAACATCTTTGATTAAATGATGGGGAAATTATAGTCTAACTACTTTCTATTGCAAGTTTATGTGCACTCAATCTAATTCTACTAGGAGAGGATTTATATCAGATTTTTTTTGGAGTAAATCTTTTTCTTGTGTATAATTTTTTCAACACAAAATTCAAGTTTGTTTTTAACCATTGCTCCTGAATGCACTGGTCAATTATGTTACATGTGGACGTGTCTAGACCGCAGACAGAAACAGAACCACTGATGTCATCATGTCTCAAAGTGGGTCAACACATACTTCTTGTCTGATTGAGTGTACTAAAACCCAGATCTCCTTAGACAATCAAATTCACACCACCTGTCAGACTTTAAAGAAGTGAATGTACACTTGGTAATTTAGGAAGAAGTCATTGTTTTTTAACGCCGGGTTAACATTGACATTAAATCGGTCGTGTAACTTTTAGAATAGTCATATACATCGATGCACTAGTACATGTGAAAAGACTGCGTGTTTAGAGCCAAATTCCTGTCACAAAATGGTCAAAAGATAGTAAAGTAAATTCTTACACTTCTTCCCTGCATTATGGACGAGCAATGGTGTCGTTTGATTATCCAGCAGATCTGATCCTAAGACATGTACATGTAAATCTACATGTTCTTGATAAAACCATATACATGTAATTATAGCCTTTAGAAGAGAGATGTCACCGTAGCCATCCTGTTTTACTACGATTTAAAAACGTACAAGTACCGCTATATACGTAGGGAAACGTATTGATGCGTAAATGAAACGGCTATATACGTGGCTATACTTAGATCAATCCTTCATCGATCACATTTATATTGGTCTGCACAATACAAACGTGGGTAAAAATCAAACGTAGAGGAAGCGTAGATAAACGTACAGAAACGTACACGATACGTAGAAATGCGTATTAAAAACGTAGCTGATGCTTAAAGAAACCTACTAAAACCTAGCTATACGGGAGTATACGTAATTTATACGGGATAAAACGTGGTCTATACGTGATGAAACGTACATGTACAAAACGGTAACATGATAGCTAATGAAAACCGGATAATCCCTAGCACTGCGTAGTAAAACGTAAACAAACGTAGGATAACCTAGTAAAGCGTACGAACAATTTAAAACGGCACAACTTTGTCACCAAACGTGTTGTTTTCAAACGTAGTGAATCATAGAAGCCGAAACGTGACAGTGTGACTGGGGCTAAAAGGTTAGCAGTGCAGATGTCATCGAGAAGGGGTTAGAAAATGCCTCATATTTATACATGTACATATACTTTTTTAAAAAATACTTATATTAATTATCATTAATAATCTTCTTAATTGCAAAGTTTGCTTTCTGACAATTATGGTATATATTTGTGATGATATTGTCTTTTCACTTTTAGATGGAATCGTCTGTTTTTGATAAAAATGAGGAAAACGAGCGGCCGATAATTTCCACGGAATTTTCTAACTGTGTTGAGGTGTTTGAGCAAGTGGTAGGGAATCTTACCAAATGTTATATATCATTCGAACCAGAATTTATTGCGCCACCTGATAGGCTATGTACTATTGAAGAATTATATAGGAGGCATTTTCTAACCCCTCCTCGATGACATCTGCACTGTCCATAGTAAAGTGCCATAAGGAATGGCTGTACCCTGCGTTCAAACCACGTTGTATCCTGCGTTGGAATAGCTGTAAAACTGTAGCTCTCTGAAAAAATATTGG
>CAJDSM010000955.1:34759-46489 GCA_903981925.1 Ostrea lurida | reverse complement strand
GTTAAGGCCTGTGGGCCTCTTGTTTAGTTTAACTGCAGATCTGTAGCTTTCTGGGAAAATACTGGGACAGATCAAAATTGTCTGCAGATCTTCTGTTACATGTGTTAGGATATCAATCTGTAGAGAGTATATTACAACAGTAGGAAGACCCGGTGCCATGGTCCTCCATGGTTATATCTATACTCTTAACAAAGCAGTACGAAAATGTAACCGCCTGGTTGCCACCCCAAAAATTACCTGTCCTACCATTGATAAATCATACTTACAACTAGGAAGGAAGACCCGATGCCACCCCAAGAATCCTGGTCCTCCGTAAATCTATACTTAACAACAGTAGGAACCCCGGTGCACCCTAGAAATCCTGGTCCTCCTGAAATCCTATACTTACATCAGAAGGAAAGACCCATGTGCTCACCCGTAAATCCTGGTGCTCCTTCCATGCGGTCAATATCACTACTTACAACAGAAGGAAGACACCCCTTGGTTGCTGCCCGACTCCCAGAAATCCTGGACCTCTTCTTCCTCCGTCTTTTGCACAACCATCTGTGGTCATACTTCTATTACAATCATACAGGAGGACCCTATCATGGGTGTAGAGTGCTAAAACCCTCACTCATCTCCAATCTTTCTCCCCTGGCTTCATCTTGCCTACCTCCTCCAGTACTATCGTTAACATCATTCCTTTCCTGTTCCGTTTGTTTTCATCCTCTACGATCTCATATGTTCGCCATCTGCCCTTCCTCGGTCCTCTACTTCGAGTCTCTGCCTGCATCATAATCCCTTTAATCTTCATTAGATCTCTTATATCCAACTTTCTCTCTTTACAACGCAGTTGAGCCGGCTGATCTGAACAAGCCCGGAGTTTTGCCACCCCAGAAATCCTGGTCCTCCGTGAGCGGCGGTGTTGCTGGTCGACCTGGCATGGATGTTGGCCAGCAGGTCGTACTTGTTCAGGCTTACTGTCTGCACCGCATTAAAGACATTATTTTGACATTTTTAGAGGCAATGTTCAGAGAGGAAACTTGTCATGAAATATGCAATAGCATCTTACAAATTTCTGGTAAACATTTAATGTAGTACATATGTGGAACACACAGCAGTAGTAACCATTAAATAACAGGACTACAATTCTTCACTAACTCTCAAATCTTACTCTACAACTAAATCTAATGTGAAGAAGTACTTCACCTAAATATGTAAAAGAATAAAACTGAACTGTTGTTACTGAAAGGTCATTCAAATTACAGTGTATTGACTATTCAATTCAGACAACTGCATGAATTATGTCCAAGTAGTTGCTCTGTTTCATAAAGACAAATTTTGAGGCTTACACTGTCATTTTTGAGCATATTGACGGCAGCATGGAAGTTCTCCCTTTCTTTGTCACTTAGCAGACGGTATTCTTTCCTGATTCTAGTTTGTCCTTTCTTAGGAAGAATGAACAGAGAGTTCAGCCAAGAGAGGTCCACTTCTGTTAGTGGGAACTCGAACCTAGGATCTGATGCGATAAACATGGATTCATCATGGGCGTCAAAATCCAGTCCCTGCTCAAATTCCAAAAACTCAATCTTCACTGTACCATTGACGTTGACAGGGTTGATGAAGACCCCTTGACCCATAAGTTGAGTGATTCCTCCCATTAGTATATATAGGATACAGAGGAACTACAATGCAACAATTACCCAGTATCAATTCAGTCCCCGAGTGCCATCTTTGTTGTCCACTCTCATGCATGGTTTAATAGCTAGCAGCATTAATTTCTATCAAATAATTTCATGTTCTGATGACGACTGTCTAAGGTTAATGGTGTTGGTCTCCAGTTTTTAAACTTTGTTTCAAATAATTTCAAAGATAAAATTTTTGTTACATACCATTTTTTGGGCGGTCAGAAAAATCCTCTGTTCCCGAGTTAAATTATTCATAAATGGTTCATCATGAATATTACAAACCTAGCAGACAGTCATTAATTACAAATACCACTACCTCAGGGAAACCTCGTGTACTGAATACATAGAGATATGTACTACTGCAGAGAAAAATGCAGGCATTCGATTGGATGACAAGCTGGGAAAATGAGGCCATATACCCTGTAACTCCGGGGCATATTACGTTCATATCAAAGCTGTCTAGTATAACATCAGTGATCACCTTAAATTATGCAACAACCGTCCACTGAATTACTTATACTAGAGTAAGATTTAAGTACAGGTATTGGAATGCTGTTGTTCAAATGCAGCTGTTTGTTTTAATTACTATTATTGGACAACTGTTTGCATGCTGTTCATTGCAATCATTTGGACCATAGTTAACAAGAGCAACACTAACGACAGTAACGTAGCACTATATACGCCCGTCATAATTATTTCAGAGAAGACAGAATGTAGATATAGAGAAGGCATTATTCCAATCTATGCAATCAGTGAAAAGTTATGGCTCCGCAGACAAAGTTAAAACCACATGTGCGTTGTGACCTTGACCTTTGACCAATACCTTGTTTGAAGGTCCTGACACGTCCTTTATTCTGTGAAATATTATTCCAACCCATGCACTCAGTGAAAATTTATGGCCCAGACAATGTTAAAATCACTATGTGCATTGTGAGCTTGACCAGTGACCTTGGCTCAAGGTCATGACACTTCCTTGGATCCATGGCAACAATTCTGTGAAATATTATTCCAATCCGTGCACTCATTAAAAAGTTATGGCCTGGACAATGTTACAACTATATGTGCATTGTAACCTTGATCTTTGACCCTAACCTTGTCTCAAGGTCATGACACTTCCTTGGGTCCAGGCCAACAATTCTGTAAAATATTATTCCAATCCATGCTCTCAGTGAAAAGTTATGGCCCAGACAATGTTAAAACCACATGTGCATTGTGTGTGACCTTGACCACTAACCTTGTCTCAAGGTCATGACACTTAGATGGGTTCAGGGCAACAATTCTGTGAAATATTATTCAAATCCATGCACTCAATTAAAAGTCATGGCATAGACAATTCTAAAACCACTATGTGCCATTTTTTGGACCTTGAACCTTGTCTCAAGGTCATAACACTTCCTCAGGTCGAGTGCAACAATTCTGTAAAATATTATTCCATTCGATGCACTCAGTAATAAGACGTGTTTGTAAATATAATTGAAGTAGGAAATTATAGAAAGTGTTACAATATAACATAAATTTAAAGTCAAACACTTTATTTATAAGCGAGATATATGGTCTGACATACTGAGAATAATGAAAATTTTGTTTTGAAATAACGGAGAGTGACGTTTCTGACTTCCGGTGGGAAACTGTTTCGATACATTTTCAAAAAGAGGCCTAAAAAGTGGCTATAGGTTCGATTTGAAAGAATAAGGTTTGAAATTACGATTCTTTTATCACTCCGGTACAGACCCGAAGTGAACGGCGGACGTTGTTTACATCCATTCTGCGCTTCTTTTGGAGAAAAAAAGGATTATCTTGGTAATAAAGTTTCATTATCTCTATCTTTTACCGTTTTGAGAAAAGGGTGGAGCAAGCTGACTTATACACAAAACGTAAATCGCCATATTTGCGACCGAATGAATTGAAAAAATAAAAAACGTCTGGGGGTATTTTCGTTCTCCACATATCTCTGAAAATCCAAGAAAATCATCAAAGCAATCTCTGAGAAATCTTGCGAAAACAAAAAAGGGGAAAAAAAAAGAATAATATAAATATATAATAATAGAAATCATATACGAGTAAGAAAGGTCCCGTACACTACATGTACTTCTAACTCGCAACTTCCGATGAAATATTCTGATATAGTTGTCAACATACCATGAGAACTAGACCGAAAATACTCTTTATAAGTAGATGATATGGCTCGAAAAATGAGATAATGAAAGGTTTTTTTTTAAACGGAAGTGGTTGTCTCATAATTCCGTTGGTAAATTGTAGTTATATTTCAAAGGGACTTAACAAAAATATTTTGGTTTATTGGAAAAGAAAAAAAATGAAAAACTACGATTTTTTCGTCACTTCCGTGACAATCCGGAATGACCCCGAAAAGATTCAACCACGTAGGTCTTGTCTATAAGTCAAATTCGGTCTACATCCCTGAACGTTGAAGTATAGTCTATCTCGTTTTTGAGAAATGAGACAAAAATATTTGAATTTGTGGGAACTGTATTGACGACCTGGGAAGTAGACTTTGTGCAAAACTTTATGACGCTACTAGGTAGACAAAATTTTATAATGTCTACAATATACATAAATTCAAAGTCAAACACATTTAATTCATAAAAACATTGGCTTGGAAAATGAGAAAAATGAAACTGTGGTTTTAAAATAGACATGGAAGTGTACGGTTTCTACTTCCGGTGGGTAGAACTGTTTTCGATACTATCAAGAGATGGCGTAATGAGAAAATGAGCCAATGAGAGAGTTCCGATAGTATGCGAGAAAAAAGAGTTTGACACTGTACGAGTTTTATCAGCAATAGATCCGGGTACGAACCTGGGAATTGACGGCAGGACGTTGTTTACGCCGAGTTCTGTTCGCATACTTTGAGAGACTATCTTTGGTTAAGTTCTTTCCAGTATCTTACCGTTTCTGAGAACAAAGCGCGACAAGATGACTTTTAAAAAAACGTAAATCGGCCAAATTTGGAACGAGCATCGTGAAGAGGAGAATGTTTTGTGAAAAAAAACCTGTGAGAAAGGGGATGGTTTCAGGCGTTCCTCACAGTCTACTCCCTTCTGAAAACATATTGCTCTAAGAGTGAAGCCAGCAATATTCGAGGCATACTCATCTGTATATATGGCTGACGAAACAACATAATAATCAGGGAAAATAGAACAGTAATATAACTATATGCAAGATAATAATAATAATACATATAACGTAAAAAAGTCACTATATACGAGAACTGACAGTTCTGACGAACTGACATAGTCAATAATATAGCACTAGAATAATCAAACCAATATTAGATGTACATAGGTCTTACGCGTTGATAAACTGGAGTCAGAACTGAAATAGAACTGAGATTATTTTCGACCAGAGGATATATCGATGATAATGATAATCGCTAACCAATCTATGAGAAATAGATCATAATCTTTTAATCGAGATTATATAGATTGGGGAAAGGCTATTATAAATTTCTAGTAACATAATATTATGAATATATATATTTAGAAACGTACACCAGAGATGTATTTTTGATATAAATATGTCGACATCAAAAAATCACAAGAAGATATATTATTGAAGATAGCACTCTAGATTACATATAAATTATAATGAAGGCTCTTCATATATTATAAGCAGAAACGAAGACATTATGAGATACACACTTTTGGAAGCAGATTTATAATATTGGATGAACAGAAACATTTGTATTGTGATTAATACAGTAAAATCTTCGATTTTGAGTGCTGGGAAATACTAATTGTTCGTTTTTGAGAGATTCCTTGTGAAGCTTTATATTAGTTGTCGTCTGATTTAGTCTAATCTGAGGACTATCAATCTACATGATGCGGTTAGAATAATAAAAAAATTTATAGAACATATGGTATGTATAAGTCAATTAGTTATTATCTTATACATGTAATCTTAGTGTCTAAACCCTTTATCAGAGGTCTGACAAGATAAAGTTTTGGAACGTCACATAATTGAAATGATTGGCGGTTTTTGCACATAATGATTCCAATATGAATCTCATATAAACATCCTTGAGAGGTATTAAAAGTAATTTATTAATGAAAGTAACAAGTTTAATGATGAATGTAAAATTGTCCTTCAATTCCTATGTTTTTTCATTATTGAAAGGCACTTATTTGGCAGCCGTTGTCAACTGGAACGTTCGGTTCAAGTCGTGGGGACATCAATGGGGTATCTGAACACCATCTACAAAACAACATCTGGGATTCGATCAAACAAGACATGGAGTTTATTAGTTTTGTTGAGCAATTTCTAAATGAAAAATTATCTAGAATTATTGTAGGGTATAGCATCATCTTTATCCGGATAATGGCAATAATCGGAAAACTTTCTGGTGGGATATTAAAATTAAACTCTAGAATCGCGAGTACTAAATAGTCACTATTTGAGGGTAAAAACACTTAAATTACTGTAATAAATTAGATAAAAAGGTACCTTTGTTTATTGCTTATCTAAGTTCCGACTCCTTCCTTAGTTATGAAATGTTGATTTCCTCATATTTCATGGTGGACGCGAAGTGACAGGCAAAAAAATTGAAATATGAAATTTAAACAATTTTATTTATTTGCAATATTAGTAGTCATTTTAACAAGATAGCAGAAAATGTGTCCTTGATTCCATAAAAGATCTGAAAAAAAATTTGAAGACCTAGTCTTATTATTTATGGAGAAAAATAGCCGAAAAAAATCAAAGTTATAATATAATGGAATTCATTTATTCAAGAACCAGGAAAATGTTGATTTTAATCATGATATAAATAAAATATGGTGATCTGTTTTACTTTTCCTTCCAAGAAACACTATGAGATATCGATGTCAGTAATATTGAGAATAGAGATTACAGATCTGACACGAGCAAGTAGACTCTACTGTAATAACACATTAGAAAGCTGAGGCATGGAGAGTTAATGAGGGAATTGAAGAATTGCACAGGTAATATTATCTGACGCTAGGATAATATCGCTATTTAAAGAGACAGATGTTAATAAGCTCTGATGATTAACGTTGTTTCATTAACTTCGCGAGATGAAATTTATTTCATGATAATAACATTTTCTAAAAACTGAAAAACAATTGGTATATAATAAGAACATTTGAGTAAGAGAAAGTACCTAGATTTTATCCTTTATAGTCATTTTTAGAAAACAACTAGTGAGTTATGATTACAGATGTGAATAATTTTGTATTCACTTCATTCTGTCACACTCGCCCGATGGGCATGATAGTCCGATCTCAAAGTAGAGATAATCTCTTACATATTATAATGATTTAATCGGATTATTCGAGAATCACATCTCGTAATAGTGCTTATTTCAACATAAAATTCATAAATGCGGCTCTATAGAGATATAACTCTGTGAATGTGGATGAAAGTTATACGGTTATGACTTTCGATATTTTTGAACAGTGGTTTTTAGAATAGAGTAAAGGAATAATAATTTTCTATATTATATTACTGACACCAGTGCAAATATTTGGATAACACTGACATCTATTTTAATGTGTGGGATGAAAATCAATCTTTTTAGAGCCCTCTGTGTGAGAACATATATTTAAGAAGATATTAGAACCATTGGTGGGAAAACAAGAGATGAGTTCTATTAGAGATTTGGAACAGATGAACGAGGCTTCAAACCACAGGTAATGTGTTAAAGAGCTATTGCTAACCATTTTTGATGATGAGAGAGTAGAAAGAAGAGGTTGAAGACATGAAATTAGCAGAAAAAGATAGAGTATTGGTATAGAAGAAAATATAATATGGGAGATATACAATATATAAGGTTTGAGTGCATTTAGAAGAAAATTTATCAAATCTTGCTACAATTTCATTTTTATATGAAGGCGAGATAATAGTAACAAATGAATTTGCAATTTTTTTTTTTTTTTTTTTCTTTAGACATGATTGGAGAAGAAGGTGCTGATGTTCATATAGGGTGTGGTTCGGTGAAGGAATTGGTCTGATGGAAAGTCTTCAAATGCCTTTGTGGATGTTTACCGGGCGAGAATACAGCCAGGTACCGTGGATTCGGCGGAGCGAATATGTTTTGATGGAGGCAGGTATTCGCTCAATTTTCAATTATGTATATGGATTTTAAACTATGATTTTCTGAAGAATAAAAACATTTGAAAATATGTCAATGATTAAAGATATGATATCATATTGGCAGCGCTCCTAGAATTTAAAAATGTAACAATTTCCTGAAGAATAATTTCTAAGTGTCATCCATGTTTCTTTTAAAGTAGATAATCTTGGTTCTTTTTTGAATTTTTACACTGTGATTTCTTTATGGAATCAATTATAACTGTAAGATGCCAAACACGAAATCTGCATCGTATCAAAATGTAAACAACAAGCGAGAAAAAAGTCCAAAGAACATTGTGTTAAACGTGATAATTTCTCTAAATGGAAAGAGATATACATAATCATTGTCTAAGCCGATCTCTTATGATGGAGTTATTAATTGGAAGTAGATTTCAAAGTCAAACGTTGAAATGTTTGTGTAAATAGCTATATTCGACGTATTTTGCAACTGTAAATGCAAAAATTATGATTAAATACCAATGCGAAGATAATAGAGGGGATTAATTTTTGTTAATGAAATAACGGTATATTCTAAGATATGATTGGATGGTTGACGATGAAAGGAAAAAGACAATGTGTAAGTATCAGAAAAACAAGAGATTGATAATTGTGCATTGCGAGGCGACTTTGTTGTTTTTCATAGTGTTGGGTATATATAAGTAATAGGAAATAAGTGTTTGTTCTTTTTAGTCTTTTTGCTTATTGTGTTATATTACAAAAGCATACTTTATAGATGTATACGTAGACAAAAACCGAAAGAATTATGATTTTCCGGGGTAAAGATATGAGATTTAATGTCTACTTTAAAATTTTTTCTTCTTCTCAAAATTCAATACTGATATGATTCCCTATTGGGATACCGGAACCTCTTTCCGAATACTTGTAGATTTGATGGACCTGTTCAGAAATGTCATCTTAGGAAATAGGATTGTTGCTGCTCCCTTCCGAGACATATTGGAGGGAAAAAGCTGCCATGATGATCTGTAAGATCATCAATAGGAGATATTCTGTAAATAATGGATTCTGTTGTAATTCTGTACTGATCATATATATTGAAATTGGTTTGATGGAACATTGAGTTTAATACGATGTAAATTTTGTCGCTAGAAACGGGGGGGAGAAGAGAGACAGATATGGGAGACGTCCTGGATCATATTCGGGTGGAGGTTGCCGATGGAGCAGAATGAAGGTGGAGTAGGGATACAATACAACGATGCATGCAGAAATATTACGCTGAATGATATCATAGGACTATTCGGGGACTTTTGGGAAAAATGTAAGAGAAACATTGTGTGTAGATATTGTGTATTCTGATTTGTATTTTAATTTCACTTAATTTAAGTTTTAAGGGAAACATTTACCTCTGTTTTTGCTCTGAAGTATTGATTCTATTAAAATTCATTTTTTTTAAGAATTATTTTTTTTTCCAGACTGATGAAGAATTTACCATGATCAGATGACTAAATAGAAAAGCTTTGAATACTGACGTCCCATTGATGTTGAAAAGGGAAACCAGGCAAGATAAAAGGATGAATAAGAATGGTAAATAGACGTTACTGCCAGCTGGACGCGGAGGCTGATGTACCCTCATTAGGGAGTTAACTCGAGCTGGAGGCTGACATTGATGATATTGACTACAAGGAAATGTTCAAAGAGGATTAGCTTGAAGTATATGTTGTTTATAAGCAGCTGATCTTTATCTGTTAGAAAAATTCTTTTAATTTTGGGGTTGCATTTCAGAAGGGACTTATTTTTCTGAAAACAAACTCGAAATATTTACTATAGTCATCACAGGTGTAAAGAATTTATGCCAGATTATCACCATATACAGTCAAATCATTATTTGGAATTGTGGTGACGAGAAAATATTTGAGATGTTGGGATTTGAGATTTGAGGGTGATATACTTAAAGAATAAGTGGTGGACGTCCTGAATCTCCTTCGAATAGCTGGTATTATGAGAAATGTGTTTTGAGACACAAGTCAAATGTGCATATTCGGAGTCTTTTATTTTTTTTTTAATTACTTGATTATTAAGTAGTATATTTTTTTGTCTTCTTCAGGATGATGAAGGTTAGGTTTGGGCATTCTTGATGAGTTCTGAAGTGATTATACAAGATAGAATAATTTTGGAGAGAGTGTGAACAAGTTAGGAGAAGTAGGAAATTCTCAGGTTCTTTAAGTTAAAACGAGAATCAAACCAAGCCTCAGAATATATTGTATTTGATTAGTTCCACCACTGGACTAGCTAAGTAAAAGGTAGTGGGGAAAAAAACTCTATTTACTTTTCTTTTCAATATCAAGTGTTGATTAATTAATACATGGCTTTATATTTTTTTCAGAAAGTAGAAGTAGATGAATGAAACAGCTGATCATGGGAAGCAGTCACTAGTTGGACCCACCCCTTTACTAAAAATTTTGATGGTTTTGAAACACTCCAGAAAATGTGCCATGTGTGAAGCAGGCTGACTTTCTCGAGCATTGAAGACCTACAAAAATGCATGTTCACGATCATAGGCCAATTGTTCGTGATAACTGGGAATGAACGAGTCGATTTGCTGGATTGGAGCGAGAGCTTAGGGTGAATGTGTGGCGTGTTTAAATGAAATTCAGGATACATTAGTTTGCCTCTGTGATCAAGCATTTTTACTTATAACACATATAAATATGTTGTTTATGTATATGATAGGATTAATTGATGATCTATCTTTATTATGTGATAACTTTCGTTTGGAGTAGAAGTCCGTGATGGTGACTGTATGTTCAGTGTTGAAGAATATTACTAAAAAATGAAATCTGTTACTTGTCAGTGAGTGTAGGCTTGATTTCCAAAAGCTACAGTAATAATGCTTTCTTTAATGTATGGAGAGTGGCAGTTGTAGATATAATCTCTTTTGTCATTTGATTTTAATATTGCCTGTCTTTAGACAGTTGTGAGTTGTCCAGTGTTGTCCCCAAAATAAGTTGTTTGGGCATAACTTTTTGAGCTTCTGTAGATGCAGATTGATGTCATGGATTCCAAGAGTTCATGTCCTTTGAGCCAAGGTTATAGTTCACAATGCGCATAAAGATTTTAACCATTGTCCGGCAATTCACTTTTCACTGAGTGCAATGGTTTGAATATGCATACAGAATTGTGACCTGGAACAAAGAAGTGGTCATTGACCTGAGCAAGGTCATGATCAAAGGCAAAGTCAAATGCAGATGTGGTTTTAACATTGTCCAGGCATAACTTTATGCCCCTGGAATCATGTTTTTGTCTAATCTGTCTGTTTTTGCTGCTGAACAACTTTAAATTAGGTGTATGACTTTTGAATGGACAAGTGGATGGGAACTTTCATATTCAACTGTGTGTTTCTTAGACAAAGCCCTTTCTAACTGGTAAAAAGTTTTTTGACCTCCTGACTTGACCTTGAAGTTTACCTAACTTTTCAAAAACTTAACTTGGTGCTAACTTTTGATGGAAAGTGATGGAAAAACTTTCATATACGATCGGTGTGTTTTTCTTATGAAAGCCCTTTCTTACGGGTTACATTTTTGACCTCTGGATTGACCTTGACCTAAGCTTTCAAAAACTTTAACATTGGATACTTATGAATGGTAAGTGATAGGATTTCATATTGCACAGTGTGTATTTTTATGACAGAACCTTTCTACTGGTACAAGTTTGATCTCCTGCTTACGTTTTGATCACTTTTAAAATTTAACATTGGCTAATTTTTGAATGGTCAGTGATACGATGTTATATTTCACATGTGGTATTTACTTTGGCAAGCCTTTGAACTGGTACCAATATTTTGACCTCTTGACCTTGACCTTGAAGTTTTAACTACATTTTTCAAAAACTTTAACATTGGCTATGATTTTTTAATGGCAAGTGATCGTTTTTCATATTCACATGCATAAATCCTTTTGGCAAGCCCTTTCACTGGCATGTTGAATCGGGGGATGCAGTG
>CAJDSM010000955.1:21514-34675 GCA_903981925.1 Ostrea lurida | reverse complement strand
TTATGGGCCCAGACAATGTTAAAACCACATGTCATTTGTGTGAACCTTGACCACTAACCTTGTCTCAAGTCATGAATCCTTATGATGGTTCGCAAGCAATTCTGTGAAATATCTATTTCAATCCTGCACTCAATTAAAATCCATGGCTATAGGACAATCTAAAAACCACCTATTGCCATTTTACCTTGAACTCGTCTCAAGGTCATAAACACGTTCCTCATTCCGAGTGCAACAATTCTGTAAATATGTATTCCATTCGATGCAGCTCAGAATAAACGTGTTTTGTGTAAATCACTGCATCTGCCCCGGATTCAACATGCAGTGAAAGGGCTTGCCAAAAGATTAGCATGTGAAATATGAAAACGATCACTTGCCTATTAAAAAATCATAGCCAATGTTAAAGTTTTTGAAAATGTAGTTAAAACTTCAAGTCAAGGTCAAGAGCGTCAAAAATATTGTACCAGTTCAAAGGCTTGCCATAAGGAATACACATGTGAAATATGAAAGTCGTATCACTTACCAGTCAAAAAGTTAAGGCCAATGTTAAAGTTTTGAAAGTGGATCAAACGTAAGGTCAGGAGATCAAACATTTTGGTACCAGTAGAAAGGTCTGTCATAAAGAATACACATGTGCAATATGAAAGTCCTATCACTTTACCATTTCATAAGTTATGGCCAATGTTTAAAGTTTTGAAAGTAGGTCAAAGGTCAAGGTCAGGAGGTCAAAAATGTATGACCCAGTAAAAGGGCTTGTCATAAGAAACACACCATGTGTAGATATGAAAGTCCCATCACTTTCCATTCAAAAAGTTAGCACCAATGTTAAAGTTTTTTGAAAAGTAGGTCAAACCTTCAAGGTCAAGGTCAGGAGGTCAAAACTTTTGTACCAGTAGAAAGGGCTTGTCATAAGAAACACACATGTGTAATATGAAAGTCCATCACTGGCCATTCAAAAGTCATAGCCAATGTTAAAGTTTTTCCAGCAGGCAAACAGACAGACAGATAGACCAAAAACTATGATTCCGGGGGCATAAAAAGTTATGGCCTGGACAATGTTAAAACCACATCTGCATTGTGACTTTGGCCTTTGATCAGTGACCTTGGCTCAAGGTCATGACACTTCTTTGGTTCCAGGTCAACAATTCTGTGATGCATTATTCAAATCCATGCACTCAGTGAAAAGTTATGGCCTGGACAATGTTAAAATCTTTATGTGCATTGTGACCTATAACCTTGGCTCAAGGACATGACACTTCCTTGGATCCAGGACATCAATTCTGCAATCTACAGAGAGGGTCAAAAGTTATGGCCCAAGACAAACTATTTTGGACAGACACTGGACAGACGTCACAACTGTCTAAAGACAGGCATATTAAAATCAAGATGACAAAAGAGATTATATACAACTGCCACTCCTGCCAGTACATTTAAGAGAAAGCATTAATACTTGTAGCTTTTTGAAGAAGTCAAGGCCTACACTCACTGAAAAGTAACAGATTTCATTGTTTTATGTTGATTTATTCTTCAACACTGAACATACAGGTACACAATCACGGACTTCTATCAAAACGAAAGTATCACAGATAATATATAGTAGATCATCAATAATCCTGATCATATACATAAACAACATATGTATATTGTGTTGATAGTAAAAATGCTTGATCACAGAGGCAAACTAATGATCCTGAATTTCATTTACAGCACGCCACATACATTCACCCTAGCTCTCGCTCCAATCAGCAGTTCGACTCGTTCATTCCCAGGATCACTAACAATTGGCCCTATGATCGTGGAACATGGCAGTTTTGTAGTCTTTCAATGGCTCGAGAAAGTTCAGCTGCTTCAGCACTGGGCACATTTTCTGGAGTTGTTTCAAATATCCATGCAAGAATTTTTAGTAAAGGGGGTTGGTCCAAGCTAGGTGATGCTCCCATGATCAGCTGTTTCATTTCATCTACTTCTACTTTGCTGAAAAAATGATAAGGCATATTAAGTTAATCAACTGATATTGAAAAGAAAGGTAAGATGATGAGTTTTTTTCCCCACTGACTCTTTTACTAGCTAGTCCAGTGGTTGAACTGAATCAAATACAATTATATGTCTGCATGTGCTTGGTTTGAATTCTCGTGTAACATAAAGAAA
This sequence comes from Ostrea lurida, assembly GCA_903981925.1. Lineage (NCBI taxonomy): Eukaryota > Metazoa > Mollusca > Bivalvia > Ostreida > Ostreidae > Ostrea > Ostrea lurida. The sequence continues at coordinate 32,530 of CAJDSM010000955.1, read as the reverse complement.
CCTGAGAATTTACCTGACTTCTCCTAACTTTTGTTTCACACTCTCTCCAAAATTGATTCTATCTTGTTTAATCCACTTCAGAACTTCATCAAGGAATGGCCCAAACCTACCTTCATCATCCTGAAGAAGACAGAAAAAATATTACTACTATAATAATGCAAGTAAATGAAAAAAAAAAAAAAGACTCCGAATATGCACATTTGAACTTTGGTGTCTCAAACACCGATTTCTCAAATACCATGGCTATGTCGAAGTGATTCAGACGTCCCAACCACTTATTCTTTAAGTATATCACCCTCAATATCTCAAATCCCCAGACATCTCAAAGTTTTTCTCGGTCACACAGAGTCCAAGATAATGAGGTTTGACTGTATATTATAATCTGCAAATTTCTTACACTTGTGTATGACTATAGTAAATTTTCGAGGTTGTTTTTCAAAAAAATAATCCCTTCTTGAAATGCAACCCCAAAATTAAAAGAATTTTTCTAACAGATAAAGATCAGCTGCTTATAAACAACATATATGCTTCTAGCTAACCTCTTTGAACATTTCCTTGTAGTCAATATCATCAATGTTCTGAGCCTCCAGCTCGAGTTCAGCTCCCTTAATGAGAGCAGTCATGGCCTCCTCGTCCACTGCTGGCAGTACGGTTCGTATACCAGTTCTTAGTTCATCCTTTGTGATCTTGCCTGGATTTCCCTTTTCAACATCAATGGACGTCAGTTGATTCAAAAGCTTTTCTATTTTAGTCATCTGATCATGGTAAATTTCTTCATCAGTCTGAAAAAAAAAATAATTCTAAAAAAATTGAACTTTTAATAGAATCAATACTGCAGAGCAAAAACAGGGTAAATGTTTCCCGTTAAAACTAAATTAAGTTGAATTAAAATACAACTCAGAATACAGCAATATCTACACACAATTGTTTTCTTACATTGTTTTCCAAAACTCCCCAGAATAGTCCTATGATATCATCAGCGGAGTATTTCTGGCAGGCATCGTGTAGATTGTATCCCCACTCCACCTTCATCTGCTCCATCGCGAACCGCCGCCCGAGATATGTATCCAGGAAGTCTCCCATACTGTCTCTCTTCTCCCCCGCCGGTTTCTAGCGACAAAATTTACATCGATTAACTCAATTTTCCATCAAACCAATTTTCAGAATATATGATCATGTACAGATTACAACAGAATTTCATTATTTACAGTATATTTCCCCTATTGGTATGATGCTTACAGATTCATCATGTGCAGCTTTTTCCCTCCATATGTCTCGAATGAGCAGCAGACAATCCCTCTTTCCTAGATGACGATTTCTGACAGGTCCATCAAATCTCAAGTATTTTGGAACAGAGGGTCCGGTTCCCTAATAGGAATACATATCAGTATTGAATTTGAGAAGAAGAAGAAAATTTTAAAAGTGAGCATAATCTGTATCTTTACGAAAAAATCAATCTTTCGGATTTTTTTCTAGCTATACATCTAATAAAGTTATGCTTTTGTACGTAATTACAACATTGAAAGCAAAAAGATACAAAAGAACAAAACACTTATTTCTAATTATTTATGATATTACCCAACTATGAAAAACAACAAAGTCGCCTGAGATGTAGACATGCGCAGTACTGTATTATTGTTTTGCGATGTATAACATATGGTCTTTTTTCTCTTTGTGAACAATTGATACGTATATTTAACAACATATCATAAGTATGCATGTGGTATTTAATATATATTTTTGCATTTACAGTTCAAAATACGTCGAATATAGGCTATTTACTACAAACATTTCAAGTAGAAACTGTTACGTGATTTTTGAAATCTACTTCCAATTATAATCCATATAAGGAGATCGCGTGACAATATGATGTATATCTCTTTCCATTTAGAGAATTATCACGTTGTAGACACAATGTCTTTGGAGGCTTTTTTCTCGCTTGTTGTTTACATTTTGATCGAGCAGATTTCGTGGTTTGCATTTTTACAGTTTATATATTTGATTTCCATAAAGAAATCACAGTGTAAAAAATTCAAAAGAACCAGATTATGCTACTTTAAAAGAACATGATGACACTTAGAAATTATTCTTTCAGGAAATTGGTTACCATTGTTTTCAATTCTATGATCGCTTGGCAATATGATGATCATATCTTTAATGTTCATTGCATATTCAAATGTTTTTTTTCTTCAGAAAATCATAGTTAAATTCATATACATAATGAAAATTGAGGAATACCTGTCCATCAAAATATTCCGCTCCGCCGGAATCCACGGGTCCACCTGCTTGGATTTCCGCCAGTAAAACATCCACAAGGTCATTGGAAGACTTTCCATCAGACAATTCCTTCCACCGAACCACACCCCCTGATATAACATCAGCACTCTTCTCCCAATCAGGTCTAAAGAAAAAAAAAAAAAAAAAAAATTGCAATTCATTGTTGACTTATATCTTGTCATCATATAAAAATGACACATGTAGCAAGATTGATAAATTTTCTTCTAAATGCATCATGATCCGTTGTTTTAATATTGTAACTGCGTGTACATAAGTTCATGTATTAGAAAGAACAATAGCCTTTCACCTCTCTCACTCCAATCAAAATGTGCAATAGTTCTTTAACAGCATTACCTTGGGGTTGAAGCTCGTTTCATCTGTTCCAATTCTACATAGAACTCATCTCTCTGTTTCGTCACCTGTTTCTGAATATCCAGAAGTGTGCTACAAAAGATTTATTTATCGACATCAATAAATAGAAATGTTGATTAGTCAATGTTCAGTGTATCAAATATTGCACTGTTGGTGTGCAAGTAATAAATATAGAAAATTAATAGGTCTCTGATTCTAAAACACTGGTATCAAAATATATCATAAGTACAGTGAACCTATTTAATTCATCCGACATTCACAGAGAGACAAAAGGGATTTTTTTTTTGGTAAGAATACAAAGTGTGTCAATAAACCATGTAAAAATAATTGTAAAAGAAAATAATGATCGGAATGCCCATGCTGAGTGAAATGGATTAAACAGTTTTCACTGTATTCAAACTTCTAGATGTTGTCTAAACTGTAAAATATTTTGTATCAAATGTGTCTTATATATACAAATTGTTTTTCTATATATCAAAAAGTAAATTTCATTCTCCATAAAGTAACAGATTTATCATCAGCTAAAAATAAATGTCAAAAGTTTGCCTTATTTCTATCTCAGATATTTATTCTATTGACTACTTACTCATGCTCAGCTTTCAATTTATCAAAATCACTTCTCACTGTGTCAGTATCTTCAACTAGTTTCTGGAAGAAAAAAAAACCCCATGATTTTGTGACCACATTGTTCTTTTAAATATCATTAAAAACCAAAAATACCCATCTTGTTATGAATCAAGACACATTTTCTTAATCTTGTGAAATTCTAATGATAATTTGTTAATATGTTATAAATGATTGAAATCAATTTCATAACTAAGGAAGGGGTCTTTGAACTGAAAACAAGTACATACAATAACAAACATTACCAAAAAATATCTTCCACATTTTTTAATGCTATTTTCCCATAGAATTTGAATATAAGAATTTACATATATATTTGGCTTGAACACACCAAGATCAGTTTGTTTATAAAACAAGATGTGTTTGTGAAACACTGATGCCCCCAGATTCCACACGCCAGTGAAAGGGGCTTGCCAAAAGGATTACGCATATGAAATATGAAAAATATATCACTTACTATTAAAAAATTATGGCCAATGTTTAAGTTTTTGAAAAGTAGGTCAAACTTCAAGGTCAAGGTCAGGAGGTCAAAATTTTTGGAACCAGTAGAAAGGGTTTGACATAAGGATTACAGGTGTGAAATATGAAAGTCCTATCACTTACCATTCAAAAGTTATGGCCAATGTTATAGTTTTCCTGCAGACAAGCAGACAGACAGACAAACGGACAGACCAAAAACTATATCCCCTCAAATCGAAGATACTGGTGGCATAAAACTAACTTACATTATATTTAGCTTCCAAAGTCTCAAAGTCCCTCCTTGGAATGACATCATAATAATTAGTTATCATGTCATTCAAACGTTTTGTAGCATTCTTTTCATCATCTCTGGCTTGTCTAAAATACAAAATTTGTTCTAGAAATAAACCTTTCTTATTATATATGTATATACTTGTGATATACATGTACAATATTGTACTTACATGTACAGTCAATTGTTTGAGTTATCTCTATTCAATTGTGCAGAGGATTTATGGGTTTCATTGTAACTTTTTCAAGACTGCGAGCTAATGTCCAATCTGAGAGACATTGGTATTGTTCCCGAATAGTTTCCCCACGTACCTAAGAGCTATTTTGAGTGTAACTGGGTCGTCCTGAGCCTCCATTTCAGCTGCCTCTTTAGATGCCATCAAATCGTCCTTCTGATCTCTCATATCATTCATTTCTTGTAATAAAAGTTTTTTAGAATCGAGTTCATCTCTGTAATTTTTGTAAGTTTCTGCGAGATCGTCCTCTAACTTTTTCACTTCTGCACCCAGATCTAGTCTCTCATTCTGCATGCTCTGAATTTTCTCCAGAAGTCTCTTGTTTTCAGCCTTCAAATCTTTAATCTCTGTAAATAAGGAACTTCAAAGTCTGAACCCAATACAAGACAACGTACAAGCCATGGTACACCAGTGACTAATATATGTGTCCCTTCATCTGCCACAATTTCTGTACTTTTTATTCATTCTGAACTGACTGTTTAAATTTACAGTCGAACTTTGGTATCGCGAACTCTGATTTCTCACATTTTCACCAGTGGAGACCGACTTTACCCATGTGAGATTTTTCGATCTCACACTGCTGCGACGTCATTTCATTGTGACGTCATATATTTCCGTAGATTTACGTTACACGGTGAGGCAAAACTTTTATATTGTTTCGTTTAAATTCAATTTGATATAGCTTTTTGGCGGACCAGTCTTGAGTTTTTTAGTTTACACTAAGAGTGTAAACCAGTTTTCGTGGTATCTCTTTTTGCCTGCTAAATAGTTTTTGTATTTAAAAGTTCATAATAAAGATAATGATAATTGTAAATTTCATCCAAAGCTCCCGATTTTACGGCACTAATCAGTGAATAAAATGTGAGAAAAATAATCCTTCATTATTTTACTCGTGTGGGATAGGGAAATTTCCACCTCGCGGAACAAGATTCGCTGCCTAGGACTCGGCAAAGCCTCGTCCTAAGACTGAGAATCTTGTCCCCTCGGTGGAAATTTCCCTATCCCACACTCGTACTAATGAGGATTCTATTAATCTCAAATACCACGATTATGGCAAAGTGGTTCATAAGTCCCAACCACTAATTCTTGTATTTCTAACCCTCAATATCTTGAATCCTTGGATCTCTCTCAGTTTTTTTCTCAGTTCCATCGAGTGTGAGATAACAAGGCTTGACTGTATTTCATTTTCAACCAATTTTAAAAAACAAATTAAACCTGTATACTATACTGAATAAGTGATATTGTCTCAATGAAATGATTTAATTTCCAATTAATGATTGAGTAAGTGTACCTTGTTTTTCCTCCTCCCTGATGGCCATGATTTTCTGAATCACACTGTTCTGACACGGTCACAACATTTGCTAATCATCAAAATATATTCAATAATGCGATCCTCCATATTTTGAAATGATTTTAAGAGAGCTTAGAAATGCACTGTGTAATTGGGTGAGTTGCATGCAGCCATACCTTTAGTGGCTTCTAGTTCTCGAATACTTGTCTCTGGTATGCCAGCATCATTTTCATACTCATTTTTTACTGGTGATAAGAGAGGTTTGTAGGTTTTAAAGTCCTCAATCAGTACTCAAAAACCTCCCTGTGAGCCTGGAATAATATAACACATATATATACAATGACATCATCTAAAAAAAAAATTGATCATGTTACATGATGTAAAGTTGTTAAATACACTTATCCTGGCAAAATCAAAATTTAAATTTGTACTATTTTTCAACATGAACAATGATTTATAGCATTATCACAGATTGTTTAATTAAGAAATCTGATTAGCATTTTGTTTATACATGTTCATCTTAATTCGCTAGCCAAGGGTTTTCAGGGAGGGAGTGGACTGAAAACCTGGCTAGCGAAGATGTTTTAAAATCATTAGCAGTATGCAAAAATTGATGCAACAATACTATATCAAAAATAAAAATAAAATAAATATATATCTAAGCAAGATTCCTCCTATATATTTATATCCTAAGAAACTACAGGTTATGTCCATATTTCACATCCTAATGCTGTTGCAACAGTTTACTGTCTAAAAGAATTATATATATTTTTTTATTCTTCCCTCCAATTCTAAAATTTAACAATGTGAATACTCCTGAAAGATTCATTATGGTAATTACCTGTAGCCTTAGTTCATTAGCATTAACATCTGTAACCCCCAAGGCCCTTAACTCTTTTCTTCCAGTAACTCTTCTAATGACTGCTCCAGAAACGCTGGGTGTTGGGATCATCTTTAGGTTTTCCCCATAAGCCTTCCTCATCATATAGAATGAGACTTTTATTTTTTTGAACTAAACATCAGCGGTTGTGGAAGCTTCCTCCCTGACCGACTAGCATGAGCTGGCCAAGTATCCACAATCCGCCTGACTGCTGTGTCAACGTTATGGTCTGTTCAATTATAAAAATAAACAATTAATACACAGGAATACTCATCATTTCCTCAAGGCAAAAATCACATCTATCTAAGAATTGGATATTTTTAATTAAAATTTGAAGAAAAAGCTAATGAATTTAATTATCATACATATAAATCAAGGTAATGCACAGTCAAACTGTATTTGCATCTTTAATACCATCAGACTCCTGGGGTTTGGTAAAGGAATAAGATTTATCATATATTGTCTAATGGTCTTACCCTCAAGACTCGCTGGATGGTGAGGGGCAAGACTTAATCAATTATTCTAATATCTTACCCTAGACGTCAGGTTGAAGGGTATTTATCGATATTCCTATGACTCCCTCAGACTCCTGGGATTTGGTAAGGGGTAATGTTATCATATTTATTGTCTAATGATACCTCAGACTCTGGATTTGGTAAGGGGTAAGATTATCATATTATTGTCTAATGATTCTTCCTCAGACGCCTGGGATTGGTAAGGGTAGGTTCTTTGTTACTTTACTAGAATCTGGGATGTAGGATTCATACTATTGTCTAATGATCTTACCCTCAGACTCCCTGGGATTTGGTAAGGGGTGGGATTATGCATAAACTATTGTCTAATGATCTTAACCCTCAGACATGGTTTGTAAGGGGTAAGTATTTAAATCAATTATTGTCTAATGATCTTACCCTCCAGACTCCCTGGGATTTGGTTAAGGGGTAAGATTGTATTCATTACATTGTCTAATGGTCTTACCCTCAGACTCCTGGGATTTTGGTAAGGGTGGGATTTATCATTAAGCTTTGATATGTTGGTCCTGTTAATCCCCAAACTGCTGTCCAGACTCGTGGAAGAAAGGCTCCTCCCCTGACAAAAACAACAATAATGTTCAATGTATTCTAAGGATTGATATTGTTCAATTTTTGATGCAACCATTACAAATTCCAAGTCTACTTGACTGGGCTGCACCAACTTTCTTTAAATCTAATCTAGATTTTTTATATGCTATTATATAAAAGTAAATTTTCATATTGTTACGGAAATTCACCCCAAACCTTTTCTTGCTATTTTTAAAAATTATTCATATTATCCATTATTAATATTAAAAAGGACAATCCAAAAAACGGACAGAAAATCTCACTCGTCAGAAATGGGTAGTGGTGAAGATGTTAATTAATTAGCTTACTGGGAGAATTACCGTGGTACCACAGTTTTGATTCAAATCCAAATCATAGAAAATATAATATAATAAAAGGCGATATTACATTGAGTGGACATTTTTTGTTTATATTTTTTTATTATAATTATATTTTTTCAAAAATTCACAAAAAAGAAGTTCTGAATTCAATTTTGGACATTTTGCATCTGAAATAAGGGTGCTAATTTTTAAACTTCTCTGGAATACACATAACCATATGCATGATACATTATTAGATATCTGTTTACTTTAAATCTTTGCCTAAAGATCCAAGAAGCATGCACTTATGTGTGTTATAGATGCTCTGAAATTTGCCCAAAAAGTGATGATGTAGGAAAAAAAGGTACATTTCTCCAACATAATTTCCTGTATATCAATCAGTATTTTTCCAAAGAAGTATTCTTACTAATGTGTCAATCATTTTATTGTATGGGTTGTTCTAAATGTGGTTCATCAAAACACACAACTATATGTTATAACACTGAACAGAGCCCCAGTTTATACCACCTTGATCACTCTAAAACAGTGAACGCACAAAGTTTGACAATATGATGATCTTGTTCAAAGTACATTGCATTAGCTGATCCTGGAATGGTCTCAATTAACTTGGCTGTTGTATCTGATAAAAGCTGTTTCTATAACTTATATATAAGATGCTGTTTTTGACAAAACAGAATCCAATCGTTGTTTCATTAATTGGTCAAGTCAAGTAAATTTTATTTCGAAAGTCGGGAACTATATACATATAACAAGCCAACACAAACCCTGTAGAGCTTATTATCCGACCTATAACTTTTATATCGGTATAGATTATAATCTCCTACCACTTAATTTGAGTATTTAAAATTATGTTTCTGTTTCATGTCAATAATCATTTAAAACAGGAACATCATTATATTCTGAATGGGTGGAGGTAGTGGTTTAAATCATAATTCATTTAATATCATTTTTTTCGACTTAAACATTATTTCATTGAATATTCCTGCTTTGCATTAGGATACACGGTGGGTGCATGTACTTCTTCAGTTATCATTTTGTTGTAATGCATATACCAAGCCATATCAGTGAGTTATGAGTAAATTGATATGTACTTCGTGTGTTAAAATGTGCCAATCATATATGTGTATTTGTAAATGCCTGAAAGGGCCCTAATTGGATAAAGAATATCTCTCCTCTCTCTCTCTTGCTCTCTCTCTCTCTCTCTCTCTCTCTCTCTCTCTCTCTCTCTCTCTCTCTCATCTAATCTATCTATAAGGGCATATCGACAGATTATCTAAGCAACGGGTTGCCTGTTGATTTACTTTACTATTTAATGACACAAGTTGAGTTATCGTGGTTCTTTATTTCTACTTTAAACCAAACAGTTGACTATAAAAACTAAACTTGTTGAATAAAAAACAATTTTCCTGTTTGTGATTGTGTACGTATATTAGTACAACTGTACCTTTCAATAGAGGAAAGTCTGGCTACCATCATTCTGCCATCCATTTTGGTGATCCACAATTACAATTAGCTGTCAAACGCAAAACACTTAGCTAACCCTCCCTATCAAGTTTGACAGCCATTTTACACAAATGGCGACGTAGGTCAAGGTAACAACAAGCCAAGTTCCGATTTTTGATAACAGTAAATTGTTTTTGTAAAAAATTACAATTGGCAATAATTAGCAAATTACTAATGCATTATATATTTCCTGATTGCTTATTTACGCATCATTCTAATCAATTTAACAATTGTGAGAAGATGTGGCATTTAATATAGGATGTCGTAAACTTGAGGATTTACAGGTGTCAACTCAATTTCGAATACTAGCGTTTCGGTGCACGCCGTAAAAGTTCCAGTTTCAATGTTTTAATGTTAAGATTTACAATTGTAAAGTTGCAAGGAAAACAAATCAGAGAAAAAAAATCACTCAGTAGAAAGGCGTCCTTTCGATCAAATATTACGAAGTTTGGAAAGCGAAATTAAAGATGTGATGTCATAGGACCTTAATTAAATTGCAAAAACTTTTTGCTTGCTAGAATGTGTCTTTAAGGCCTAAATTTGGAGGACTTAATCACTGGTATAAGAAAATAAAAAACTTGGTAAACTATTTTATTTATTGAAAACGTTTACAATTTTCTTGAAATCAATTATTTTTTATTTTAAAAATGCTGTCAAGGGAAATATAACATTTCCTCTCTATTTTTGTTTATTTGTGCGATGCCTTCCTTCTTATGTATAGAAATTCCGACGTAAATAATTTTTCTGATGTTGAACATCTTACTGTTCAGGTTATGCATTAATTTCAGTGAATTCGTTTGAGGCTAAATTAAATTTGGACTGGCGCTTTAAAAAGGTTGCATTCAGTGAACAATACACATTTTGGGGGTAACTAAATAAAAATCAATCTAATGTGAAAATTAATTCAGTTTGTTTATTTTGTCGGTCAAACAGGGATGCCTTACTCTCCTAGGCACTGATCCTACTCTGGTGTGGCCCAGGGGTCCGTGATTGCCCAACTGATCTTGTTTTTCGTATTCGTTATTTAGACTTACGAAGATTGATCACATTTCGTTATCTTTTGCCTTTACTTTGAAACCATTAATACTGAATAAACTGATAAGTCATGTGAATGGGATATACCTTAATAAACAAAATGAAATGTCGTAAAATAAGAACTTCCTCCCAGTTATCTCTACTTATACTACTGAAAGTTATCAAAAACCTCATTTCAGTATACAAGACCTTTGATTGTCTCAATATCGTATCAAGAAATCTTAATTAAATATTAGTGTTCGACAATGTTAAAGTCCAACTCCTATTTATTGCTTCAGTTTAGGAAAATTTCCTAGATAAGTATGTCCAATGATAGTCATTACAGGGGTGTCATCTGCATCAACCTTAAATCAGTTATGTAAATTATCAGCAATGCCTTACTGTTACAATAGAAAGTATAAGAGAGAAATTAACGCAGGATAGAGCCTTGGGTACCTTTGCACTTGTGTTCACTAGGAAAAAGAAACCCATCAATAGCCACATTTTGTTTTTTCTGTTCTATATGAACTGCTCAACCCACATGGACAATATCTTTTAGAGATTAAATTCTGGTCAATACATTGGCCGGGAAAAAACATTCCACTTAACTAATATTTTGTAATTTCTTTCCAGTCCTAGGATCTCTCTT